>JBCJKH010039470.1:0-28896 GCA_039877255.1 Loriculus beryllinus
GATTATTATTATTGGTGGTAGCAGAAATGGGTTTGTGTTATACCTTAGTTACTGGACTGTTCTTATCTCAACCTGTGGGAGTTACATTCTTCAGATTCACCTCCCCATCCCTCCAGGAGCAGGGGGAGGGAGGGTCAAGGGAGCAAGAGAGCAGCTGCATGGCTCTAAGTTACTGGCTGGGCTTAAACCACGACATAATTTCTTTAAAAAAATTGGGATTTTTTTACCATCAAGAGCTTTGAAACTGTTTCAGAAGCTAATCTCTACAATAAAACATTTTTTTCTGACTCCCAATGTTACAGATAATATTTCCTATTAACGTCAATCTATCTCCTCATTTCTCTCCTCAAAATACATTTATAGGGTGCATAACACTCCCTCTCAGCCTTAGTCAACTGAAAGAACAAGCTTTCTTTGAAGCACAGCTTCACACAGTATTATCTATATTCCACATCAACCAGTAGCCTGTCTTAAAAAGACATTCTCTAAAATTACATACAACTACAACTGTGCATATTAACCCAGAAAGATGCCAGTAAGATCTCACATATTAACACCACTTAGTAAAACCACCTTACCACTTTATTATTTTTTTCATGGCTGCATCACAAGAAGAGCTTGCAACCACCTTCCAATCACCTCATATACCCAAGAGGTTTTTGTGTTAGTTCCCCCCTCTCATTTAACCACCTACAAATTAATTTCTGGTTAGCGTCTACAAAAGCTGACTGAGCATTCTGTACTACTGCAAGTCAACCATCCTTCGCGTTTATCCAGTGCCACACGATATTCTGATCTTAAAATGGAATAACACTTTTTAAACTGCATGCCACCAGCATATTTCATTAACACACATTTTTTAAGGTACAAAAGAATCAATTAGAATAGTCAGCAAGATCAGTTCTTGATGAAACCCACCTATTATCCATCATGACCTCTACAGAAAGAGGTTATGATCTGCTTTACTTTTATTAATCTTAAACATGTTTCTCCAGTCAGGTGTCTGACTGAAATCCAGACAGAGATCTATTGCACTTTCTAGTAAATTTTTTCCCCCATAACAAGGAAATACAATTAATTTGGCACAATGTACATTTGAAAGCTATATATATATTTCTGCATTTAGTCAAGCACAGACTGAAATTACAACTTGGCACAGACTTAGCATATTGTTAAATGACCAGAACACTCATTTCATGCCCCTCAAAGACCACACTACCTCACCTTAATATTGATGAATTTTTCGAACTTTCTGGCTCAGTACAACAGATGAAAACAAACAAAAAAAAAAGTAAAAAGGCAACTCTTCACATACCCTGGCAATCGATCAGACATATCCAACAATATACTCCTCCATTCTGCTTGCTCAAAATGCCAGATTCGAGCTGTTCCATCTCTACTGCCACTTATGAACCTTGAAGAAGTTTTACAAGATTGTTAATTCATCTTCAAATGAATTTGCTTTTAAGCATATTTAATTACACACAACCACAATTTAAAACATTACAGTGGAAGACTGTTAGAATAATCCCAATTAAAAAAAAAAAAAGAAAAAAGAAGCTGCAACTTAGGGTTACAAGTGTAAGTCTGCCCTGAAGGCTAAAATCCGCATCTTCATTAGTGATAGCCAAATCAGAGATCAATTTTGATTCCATTCTGTGCTGGAAAGATCCGTGAAGTTTTACAAACAAAATTTATACATTTCACCCTTACACCCGTTTTTCTCTTCCCCCCCCCCAAACATTTGTAAAACTCTCTTAAATCAATTTCCTCAAAAATTAAAGAAGGCTGGGAAAAAACTGAAAAGGATTAAAACTGATTTGAGATCATTTACATTGCATTGCTCCATTTCCTATTTTGGTCCAATACTGAAAGAAGGGGGAAGAGGTTTATGAAGCCACAAGTATATTGTATATGTTAAAAAATACTACTCTAGGTAAATAAAAACCCAGCCAGTCTAAAGACATTGTCAATCAAAGATTAATAGAAAGCTAAGAAAGCTGAAAATTGTCTTCTCTTGGTTTAGTCCAAATTTCCCCTCTTAAGTTTCAAGTAGAATTTTCTTACTGGAAAACTGCAGGTGAGAATAATAATACATTTTAAATTCCAAATAATGTATTGTTTGTTCACATTTGAGCATCTTTCAACATACCTATCACCACTGTTAGAAAACTGAATGCTGTCAACTTTATCCTGTAAGAGAAAATAGTTTGTTAGAAATTCTAGTTTTAAACAGAAAATTATTTCATATTTTTCATACTCACAAATCTGAGTTTATCAAAATCTGAAACAATGAAAAAACTGCAGATTGTATAACTTCTAAATTTTAACTGCAAGGTGAAACAAGTCCAACAAATACCAGAATTCACTAACCGTTAATGCATTTAAAATACAAGATTTTGAAAACATCCCAGTTCAATATGACTGACAGATGAAGCAACTGTCCATTAATAACCTGGCAGCAAATTAACTAATATCCGAGTATATATTTTGAATATCTTAAGCCAACTAAATTGAGAGGAATCTGTTGTTCCCACTCCTACTTATACACTTCTTAAATATACAATTTATTACTTTTTTTTTAAAACACAATATGAACTACAGGAAAAGCAAATGGCACACTCAGGTATCTTAAGATCTGAAAGTCTTCTCTACATCAAAAATAGATATTGATTATGCCTTACCACTGTAACACAAATGGTTAAAGTCAGATTCAGTACTAGAGAAAACATATTAAGGCAAACAAAATTAAGATGGGTATTTTAAGAGCTGTCCTTGAAAGACCTGTAAGGGTTCAATGAAATCTAAATTCTCCACAGTAAAACTAAAAGATTCTTTGTGTATTGAATGCTGAAAAAAACCTACCCAACCCTCAGCACACAAACATAAGTAGTCTCCCTTAGACTCCGCAGCAGGGAAAGTCTGAGGTACACAAGACTAAGGTACACAAATAAAAGATAAGAGCATTTTATCTACGAATTTATTTTCTTAACAGGTATCAGTTGTATCAAGAAAGCAGGTAAAGACAGATAGCACATACTACGTGTAAAGCACATGGCAAAATAAAGCTAAACCAGCAAGCTGACTTATTATGTAGGAAGCATAAAGTAGCTTGCATAAGCCACTGAAAACATGAGTAAAGGTCAAGATGAACACAGGCAAAATTACAGAAACTCAATCCCATTTAAACATTTGATACAAAAGGTTTCAGATAATAATAACCTGAGTAATGAAAACCACATTCTCAGCCTATCTACTTCCTGTATACAGCATATAATATACAGGTGGCTAAGTACACTTGCATTGGAGGGAAGCAACAGAACAAACCACCCAGTTTAGAATTAGATAAATGTATGACATCCAGTTGGAAACACAGAATTCTAAGTATTATCTTGATACATTCCAGCCTTTTAAATGGTCATCACATTGGCATGACTGGCTGAAATTCTGCATAACTTCTAAAAATACTCAATAAAAGAACATTACTACAAACCCACTAACAACATCAGTTGGCTGGACAGGGCTTTGAGCAACCTGGGCTAGTGGAAGGTGTCCCTGCCCATGGCAGGCAGGTTGGAACCAGATTATCTTTCAGGTCTCTTCCAACCAAAACCATTCTCTGATTAACTTGCAACTTCAATACTGCTTGAAATAACTGATTATGAGATTTAACAATCTTACTTACAGCATGACTTTCCAATTCAGCTATTTTCTCAGGTGTTTCAGAGCCAAAAAAGTACATCCTGATGACATGGTCAGTGCTACCAGTTGCTAAAAACATACCACCTATAAAAAAACCATGCAATAATTAAGCAACAGTATAAGAAACTAAACACATCACCAGCATTTCTCAAATGCTTGGTTTAACAAAAGTAAACTGAAGAGTTAAAAAAAATAATCTTAAGAGTGTCACACTTTTAATGTTCCTCCACTGACATACAGGTATGAAAGGAAATCCCCCTCCTGCACCAGAAAGGGCTCTCAATCACAGTGGAGAAAAAAAGTCACAGTGTTACAAAGTTCTAACAATATGTACCTAGAAGAATGCTGAAACATTTAACACCTCTAACTGCACACAGAAGCTACTGGTTGTGGGGAATATTTCCAGTCACCAACATAACAGCCTAGCTTACTCTTCCACTGTAATGCTTCTCATTTGGAGCATATAAATTGCTTCAAAACTGGATAGGAGCGTAAGTAAACCAGTCTAAGTACACCGGCATTTAGCGATGTGGGCAGCAATACTACAAGCTGCCTCCTGGTATTTGATGCTTTCAAAAACAACCCAAACTAAGAAAACCTCAAAAACCCGCAAACCCAAACAAACCCAGGGCTATTCCCTGACAACATTAGCAAGCTACAGTTTGATTTCTATTTTATTTCTGCAATTGCCACGTTTGTTCTAATGTTCCTAGTGTCCAGTACCAGTAAGCCTTCCCACAAGCCACACACATGATTAGAAAGAAAGAAGACTACAAGCCAGGAGTGAAGCATATTTATAAGTATTTTTGTGGATTCTTAAGAATGGATCTTTATGAACATCCCTGCATACAAATGGCACAGAATCAGGATCTTCTGCTACTGACGGTAACCACTTCCACTGCTGTTCACTGTGGTATCTTAGAGAACTAATTTTGTCCCTGACACTATACTAAGGGTTTAAAAAAAAAAAAAAAAGAAACCAAACAAAAACCACCCAAAAAAAACCAAACCAAAACCTCACACAAACCCAGTAAAGATGAATGCAAAGTAATCAAGCACCAGGTGACTGCGGTAAAATCACCAATGACAAAAGGGAAATAATATCACTTAGTTCAACAGCCTTCAACTGTTGGCTAAGGTAAATAACACTATTTAATGTCATAGCCTAACAGTACACATATATACAACTGCTTACTACACAGCTGCTGGTTTTCTGTATTTTAAAGCTGTCATCACCAGACTATTACAAATGCTTATGGGGAAAGATGAGAAATCACAACGCTAAACTCAAACTGTACGTGACTTACCTACACTGAATGAAGAGCAAAGCATCTGAACACCTGGTCTAGGTTTCTCTGTGAATTTCACTGGCCGATTGCTTAAAAAGAAAAGATATTTGAAACAGGACAAAATAAAGGTACGCTTCTTCAAACATCTACATAACACATACATCTTAAATACATGCAGTAACTTCCGTAAATGTTGTGCAGGAGGATAAGCAATAAGGTTTACTCTTCAAGACTAGGGTAAACACATACACAAACAGTATGTGAAGTCCACACAGCTTCATGATGTTTTCTGCAAGATGCTATTACCTCGCAAGGATAACATGACATGCCAAAGAAGGTTTATTCTCACTTATCCTTTGGCAAGCATGATTTACACCCTGCACAACATACCCACAAAGTACTGAACTCTTGACCTAAAATTACAACAAACCAACAATACATTAAATAAAGCCTACCAAATAGCATAACTGTAGAAAGCTGTCCATAATTCTAACATTTTATAAAAGCAAACAAAAGTTTGCAGCAAAGCGCACATGAATGACTTAAAAGACTGGTTTCTTGTTCTGCAAGTCATATGCAAACTCTTCCAGTTGACATGGCCATAATCTCACAGAAAGTAGATAATAAGAACTACATTGAGGAGAAATCCAGCAAACTGTGCCACTTACAAACATTCTAGGTTTCTACTTATTATTCTACTGCTTTTCTGTTCAAGTGTTTTCTGTTTATCAAAGGAAATTTTGACATCTTCAGTAAAAGAACATTTCCTTGTTTCGATGATACACAGTACAGAGATTCAAATCCTAAGAATACTGCTTTGAGACCTAGCAATGCTAAATTCAATTTAAGTCCATGCTTAAAGTACTTTAAACAATGTTTACATCTCTTACAGGCCTCTAAATTAATTTCAAGAGAATAATTAAGGATCCAGTTTAAACACACTTCTCCTACAACTTACAGCCCTAAAAGGTTCTTCATATGAAGCTGTGCCATTGATAAGGTAGTCGAATTGCAGCAAAAACCTAAGATCACAAGTAGGAATTAAAAGGCAAAACAACCATTTGCTTTCTAAGGTACTGATTGTTTTTCATTTTTTATAGCTGCTTTTATGTAAAATGGATAATTTTATACCAACTACAATCATACGGCACAATACTAGATACATACTGATCATCCCAGGTCTCTCTTTTCTGGTAATAATCTAATTATTTGTACAAATAAACAGCAATCACATACAGAGCATTAAA
This sequence comes from Loriculus beryllinus, assembly GCA_039877255.1. NCBI lineage: Eukaryota > Metazoa > Chordata > Aves > Psittaciformes > Psittacidae > Loriculus > Loriculus beryllinus. The sequence goes on from JBCJKH010039470.1 coordinate 6,239, forward strand.
ACCTACTCTGAACATACTCTGCATGCAAGTTCTTTAAGAGACATCCTAAAACTACAGGACTGTTGAAACCTCAACACAAACAAAAAGCTTTATTATGATGTCCCAACATATTTACATTTGCAGCAATTCTAGTTGCTCTATATACAGTTTTAGTGTAGCAAGAAATTTATTTCCCAGCTATACTCCAAGGACAACAGAAGAACATAAATTTGTATAGTTAGTAACGGTGCTTTAAAATAATTATATAATAGATGACTTTCACAACATCTTTATTACCACAACAAAACCTTCTTTTTAGCTAGTTAAAAACAACTGACTTAACAGAATATAGCATGGAACAGATTTTATCAGCAACACATTTACATACTTGAATTTCATTGAATCTGTATCCCATTGCCAAAAGCAAACAGTTCCATCTGCACCAGTAGAGACCATGTATCGCATGGAGCCTTTCACCATTGGACTAAACTAAAAAGAAGAAAGTAAAGTCAGACACATACAAAAAAAGAGGTATCTAAAAACTGTTCATAAGCTTCTAAAAACCGTAATGTAAAACCATGATTTACTTTGAATTTTCCACTAAAACTGCTAAAGCAGCTGTTGATAAATTATTTTAAATGCTTACAAAAGAACTTCTCCTTTATTTTAAAATAAGTTGTGGTCTATGTTTCAATTACTGCATTATATAAAACTAATTTATTTACCACTTTGAGGTCTTAACTAACCACATTTGTTCACTGAAAATTTTGTCAATGACTGAAGTAATGAGCAGAGCAGACCAGAAATAAATAAAAAAAAAAGGTAGTTTCACTAGACAGGCTTATTTGTTTAAACTCCATAATAAAGCAGAGCTTCAGTTGTGAGACAGTCCAAGTAAGTGTAACCCAGCATTCACAAATTTACAGTCCGTCCTCACACATACTTGTTTAAGACATGGATTTATCGGTATGCATAGAACTACCCTTCAGAAAACTTGAAGTTTAAAGAACTCAGGTTACACAAGTTGATTTAAATTGTTCATCCATTACTACTACTCCTGTTGGAAAGGGACATATAAATTGTATATACTGCAATTACACTACTGGGACATCTAGTCTAGGTCATGCTTTGCCAAGAAAGTTGGACCAGATGAGTCTGGAGGTCCCTTCCAACCTTGGATTCTATGACAAGATGCTTAAATAGAAGAAACCCACTACACTGCAATAAAATAAACACCATGAATAAGTTCTTTCCCATTAAAAACAAAAAAAACCAAACAAAAAAAACAGGAAAAAAATGCAATAAATGCCACAGAAATTCTGCAAATACAAAAATTACTTTGAGAGGCAGCATTTTGAAAAAACAGCAAAATTATTTTCTGCACTGAACTTCCTAAGTTGGCAGGCAGCACTTAACCCCTCAACATCAGCCTATTTGTCTCACTGGATAACACAATAAATCTGGATAATGAGCTACTTATGTGTTTATGTGTTAAGTAAGGAATTACAAAGGCCAAACCAAGACTGAATCCAAAGGACCAGTATCACAAAGTATCATAACATCTTCAAATTAACACAAAATACTACACTGAACATTTTTGCACTTTTGAAATAACTCACATTTTTGAGATTAAAAGAAATACCCTATCACAGAAGTTGTAAGAATCACATACTGGATCCAAACACTCACCCACATAAACCAGTATATCACAACTCCAGCAACAGACACAAGGAAGACACAGTATTTCCCAGAAATTCTCTTTAGTTCCAACAGCTCAAATATTAGAGGCAGTGATCTCTTTTAACTGAAGAAGGATTCCTGTCATTATTTTTAGTTAAGTACTCAGGAATTCCAGGGGGTAGACAACGGGGGTTTTTTGTGTAGGTTTTGACTGATTTTTGATATTAGTATTTAAATGTTCACATTTTAATATTCCCCAAGAAATAATTTCAGTCACGTGAAAACCATAGTGACAGGCACAGTGAAAGTTCATTGCACTTAGACATGCAAAAGTAAGATGGACACTTGGCAAGTTACTTCTCCAAGCAGTAACAGCAATCACAAAGTACTTTTCTCCACAAACAGAAAACAAGGCACTAATCTTTTTTTACAAGAAGTTGTAAGCCAAATATGGAAGGTTCTGTTGGTGTAGAGCATTCCTGTAACTATGTTTCTGAATTGCAATAAGCAACCAAGAAAACTGGCTATTTCTAACCAACATGACAGCTACCTAACCATAGGGTTTCCCATTAATCTAAATCCTACTACTAAAGCAGACTCTTAACTTTTCAAATCAGGTGGAACAGCATTTTCCTTTCCTCCCCCCCAAATTATTCCTCATCATCTACTATTTGACTAAAATACCTCTAAACTTTCCAGATCATGCTGTCACATGAAATTTATCCAAGTTTCAAGGACTGGCTGCTTCTTATAATCAATTTACACTATTCATGCTCCAATATGTAGACATATCTAGAAAAACCCCAAAACCTACCTGTAATGAGGTAATGGACCCTGTGTGCCCATGGAGGACCGCAACTGGTGCACAAGTTCTAAGACACCACACTCTGATCATTTTATCACAGCTTCCAGCTGCAATCATAGTGTTTTCATAATTGACAGCCATATCAGAAATCTCGGCTGAGTGTCCTCGTAAAGTGGCAAATAACCTGCCATTATGAGTTGACCATATCTTCACCAAACAGTCATCTGAGCCCTAGAAAGAAATGGTTATTACACTCAGCAAGGATTTTCAAAGACACTCAGGATAAAAGTTTTAGGTTTCCCTTAAAGAACCTATGTTTTTCCACAGCTTGGTAAATTACACTTCTATGTAAAACTATGTATACACTTAAAAAAATAACGTCACTTATGGTTCAGAATTACAGTGCAATTACCACAGATCTACACCATATAATGCAAAAAGTCTGGAATAAGTTTGAGGGAATTCCTTACACGAAGGGGCCAATGAAAGTACCATTCTGCAAAATCCATTTCTCCTCTGCCACTTCATAAAGAATATGAAACATGCTTAACATTGAACTACATCACTGAATAAAGCTCCCTCATCAATGTCAACACCTGACCAGATATTACATACCTCATTTCTTACATGCTTCCAACTTTACAATTTACGTCAAATTACATCAAATTGTTCTACTTAAGCACAGCAATGGAGCTCATCGGCTACATTTTAGCACTCCTGATATTCACCTCCAGAAGTTTTAGCATAACACGCATTTCAAAATTCTTTTCCTTGCATCTATCTAGAGCTATAATCAGATTTGGATCTACTTCATGAACTTACAGTAAATATTCTATGTCCAGTCCTATCGAATGCAACACAATATACAGAAGAAAGATGGCCAAGAATCCGTCTGTGCATCTTGACATGCTGATACATACTTCCTGGAAATGAAGTACTGAACTTTGCATATCCAGTTAATTGTTTTGCTCGATGTACTTCCACTAGAACACAAAGAAATCAAAGAATGAATGTACTGATATTCTAAAACAGGATTTTATTTAACCTGCACTACTACTTAGCAACTTACTAGAAGTGACTTCCAGAATTTGTAAAGTAACTTTTTTGGCATTTGCAATTTTTTCTATGTATAAAACCAAGGTTGTATTTTAAACTTGTTCCTATCAAAAAAGTAAAATCAAAACAGTCCCTAAAAAAGAAGTGCTAAGTGTTATCTTTATTTTCCCATGGCTCTCTATGGCCTCCATACCTTAAACCATACAAGAGTTGTTCTATCCAAAGGAGAAGGACTTCTGTCTCCTGTAGGTTTAGCTACTTAATACAGGGGCTTTAAAAAAAAAAAAAATCTAGAATCTAGAGGCCATCATCTCACTGGTGCTGTGAGCCGAGGTTTGTACCCAATACATAACTTCAGTGAAGTCACAGAAAGTTCTCCAGATGAGTCTCCAGATCCGGCTCGGAGGTGCAGTTTTCAGCACCACAGCAAGGCCAGTCTCAAGACACACACTGTGTGTTCATGGCAGCAGTGGTGAGTGCTGCAAAGAGCTTACCAAGATTTGGTGGTGTGCCATAGTTCACAGGAAATTCAGGAGGTCTTCCTCTATGAAGAGCAGCAAATGCAGAGCCCTTCCAAACTGTGTTCCTGCAATCTTTAAAACCAATTGTACATGTTTAAATGCCAAAAGACAGTAAAGAACATACCTATAGGTGGTCTCAAACACAGTGCTAAAACAACTGAAAAACCAGGAACACCAAATGCCCCAAATTTTTTTATAAACAGTGTAGCATCAGAGAAAATTCCACTCAGTATGGTAACAGAAAGGAAAAAAAACCCAAAACAATTCAACCAACCACCAGTCTTTGAAACCACTCCTAAGTGGGGATGCTCCTACAGTTCACATAACACAAAGCTAACCTTTCAAAGAAATTTTTCCTACTCATCCCCCATGCAAAGCATTTAAGACTTTTGACATTTCAATGCATATTTGTTCATAACTATTTATTGAACATTTATTAGTATGAAATTATTTAACTAGATGAACTCCAGAGCTCCCTTCCATCTGACAGTTCTGTGATTCTTAAAAAAAAAATAGCCACACTGGTAATTATTTTGATACCCTCACACTGAATTAATTGTTCTATTCTCATTTTCAGTATAGAGGAATCACTGTCATTCAGTGTGCATCCTTTAAAGCAGTTAAGACAGTTAACTGAAAATGCAACAGTAACCCACAAATCAGTGCCACATCATGGCATCTAGCTACCCAGCAGAACTTCAGACGAACACATGAACTTCCCAGAAGCAAGGAGGTAAGTCTAAAGCTAAAATCTACTCTATCAACGTATCTGCTTATGCACTGCCAACCACTCCCTTTAAGTTACAGTGAGGACTTTCTTCCTCCTTATCTAGAGAATTCACAAATACTTACTTTGATGCTATTTGCATTAACCACAAAAAACTTTCAGAAAGCTGGTGTTAACTATCTCACATTTGCACTGAACTGATTACAACAGCTGCTGCATTCAGAACCATCATGGGCCAATATACTACTGGGAATATGTTAGAGAAACAGCACCTGTGTCCTGATGATTCATTTATTGCAGTAACACTGAAAACTAGCCATGTTTGGAAGGCTCAGCACTCAGAGTAACAATAATTCTTGTGATGCGACTTAAAACCATCACTTTGTAACAGCCAATATATAGTTTATACATAAAATCCTGTTGCTTAAACACAGTATTGAAATGGGGGGCCAAATCTGGTGACAGCTCACCCCTTTTGAAAATTCCAACTCTTTACCATATACTTATGAAAATGTACCATACCCATATCAAATAACAAACAGCCCATACCTTTCGCTGTACGTAACAATGACTGCCTCCCTGCACCAAGCAAGGAATTCACTCTAGAAATGCTGGGTGGTATTTCCTTATCCAATATAGGGCCAATACGCTTGCAAATTTGTAACAAATGGTCTGGAGCCACATGTTTGTTGGACAGCACCTGGCAGAAATAAAAGTTTAAATATATGTATGTGTATATATAGTACATCCATAACAGATGGCTCTAAAAGCTTCAATATTAGTACAATAAATATTGTTTAACTTGCAAAAAAAATAAATTCTGCTAAGGTCTGATCTAGTAAATTCAGCCAGTACTCTCCAAGAATGGGAGAGCTATACTAAAAATAACTGCAGTAAACTCACTTACTGCTTTTTTAGTATTTTACTACTGAAAGCTTGCCATATTCACATCTACGGCACCCATTCATAGAGCACCCCACAGTAAATGTCTTTGCCCCATTCACCCAATTATTAAAATATAAAAAATAAAATTCAAACCCTCATAACTCAAGATCATGGCAAATTTTGTTGTAATCAAGAATGAGAATTTATGCAACTAGTACTTCAGCCACACAGTACTTGTTCACTAAACTGCAACTCAGTAGGCTTGAGTACAATCTCTCTGGAAATAGTTTCCTTGAAGAGACAGTACTACACAGCCTAAGACTGCCCTACTTCCTTAAGCCAAGAGGATCAAAACAGTCACATATCCATACAGGAAGGAACTCATACTACCTACATCTAACAGTTGGAAAAAAAACATACACTTTCTGATGTTTCAGTTAAGAACAGATGTAAGTGGGTTTTGATTTTTTCCCCCTTTACATTCTGGGAATTCAGTGAAAAATAATCCTTATCTAACTATAAAGTCAATCACAATACTGCTGAAGTTAAATATGAAAAGTAGCTTTTACACAGACTTGAGTAAACCAAACCATCAGCATCATAAATTTAAGCTACTGGGGAGGTCTGAATCAGCAGGCACAAACTGCCCCACATTTACTCCACTCTCTGATCTTGCCATGTCAAAACCAGTTGGACCCAGAAGCCACACTGCTACTTCAGCAGCCAGACTATTCCCAGCCAATACATCCAAGAAAGGCAGCAGGCCACACCAACACAGGTATGTGGCCTCTTGCCCATGTAGCTCAGAACATAAGCAGAACTAGCTCGTGCTTATGATGCTATTCCCTTAGCCTAACAACAGAACTTGGATGAGGAAAATCCTGACAAGGCTGATCTTGTCATCAGAACAGTGGGAATAAAAATACCACATGCTGTCATGTAACAAAGTTGCTCAAATGCACACCGAGTATGGAGAAAGTACAATTTAAGCCACAGCCTATTATTTGCTTTGATATTAAAAATCCAAGTAAGGTATAAAATCTCTGGGGGCACTGGATCTATTACTGGGGGAGTGGGGAGGTGGCAATATCAGTAAAATAGTTAACATTACCATACAGATCAGCAGATATTTGGTTGATAATAAGAAATACATTTGGTAGTCCAAAAGATCACAAAATGCACTTTTTCATCATATGCTTATAATTTTTGCCTCTTGAATTGATACAGAGCAGTACCAGCCACAACATTCAGGACAGAAAGCTCAGCATACTTTATGCAAAGCATTATAAACCAATTTGTTTGCACGCCATTATCAGGAAGTATATATTTCAAAAGCAATCCCTGATGGAAGCATGCATACAAAACCTTGCAATTAATTTCCTTTTTAAGTAGTTTTCCTCAGATTTTGGAAGTACCAGGCATTTTGAAGTACTGCTCCAATTCCATGATGAACAAAGAGGAAAATAAATAATTGCACCATATGACTGCATTTGCCTGTGGTCTCTGCAAATTCAGAGTCAGACCAGTGAGGCAACAAGCGGTGCCCAAAGACCCTCAAAGACAGAAACTAAAACCTTCACAAGATTAATTTGATATTGTGAAATACTATTATCCTATGTAGAGATCTGTTTTACATTTTGTAGGGAGAAAAGGTAGAAGAAGCATAAGTATCTTTAACATACTAAAGAATTAATGTGACAACTGTATATGCATAATAAACACAGTTAAAAACACCTGTAACGAAGTCAGAAGAATCCACAACATCTCCCAACACCACTACTTTTTTTGCAAAAGAAATACAACCAACAAACATAAAACCATCCAGACAATCCTTTTTAAACTTAATAGTACTTTTAATGTTTGCTAAATTCAACTCAGAGCTTGAAAGTATTCCTGTTTAGCAAGACTAGGCTTTTCAGTGACTTAAAGCATTAATCTAAAACCTCATTTGCTTAACTGACCACATTGACAAGTAGAAGAAGTAGAACCCAGTTTATCATTTTAAGCAGCATTTAAATAATTAAAAGCTTTAAGCAAAATTTTCTTTCTTCCTTATGCAAACATGATTCTGAGATGTTCAAGAGCTACACAAGAGGAACAAGGGGATTACGAAAGCTGATGGTAAGGGGAAAGTCAGTCAATCAACCTGGAATGCCTGAATCTTAAGGTGAAAAAGGCGAGAATAAGCATCTGTTTAAAGGAAACAAGATCAACTCCAATAAAGCAGGACAAAGCTGCACATCAGCACGCCATCACTCCACAAGATTCAACTACCTGATACACTCTGCCACTTAAGAACCAGTATAATAAAAACACCAGGAGAAAGACAGCTTTCCATTCTGAAACGGATATAAGTTAAAACACTTGGAGCAAACATCAGCCATAGAAGGCATAAAGTACATGCTGTTGAGAGATCATTCATATCTTCCTAGCACTCACAAACAAAGCTATGACCAGTGAGTAGGCAGAGAGCATACTCATAGGCATCAGAGCTGCCAACCCTTAATTTCTGAACAGCGATTTCGTTTCCTAATCTGTTGAAGGGGACTGCCTAAACTAAACAGAAAATAAATACCGTCAAATCAAAACGCACTTAACAAACTCACTGGTGAAGCTCCGAAATGAAACCTTGCTTCAGATTGGTTCTTCCCTGTATGTAGGCAGTGGCATGTACCAAAGCACAACGCCAAGCTCCACCTCTGCTATGTAAACAATATCCCCAATTTAAACCACCACTTGTGTTTTTGTTAGTCTAATGTAAAGAAATTAAAGGCCCTTTTAAAAATATTTATGATGTCTTAGCAGAGCCTGAATGAAACTGGAAGGTAAAGTTTTCGGCCTACTTTTAAAGCAAAAGGGTCTAACATCAACGTTATCACTCTAATTAAAAGTTTAAAAAGAAAAAAAACTCACCAATTCTTCATAACTTCTATAATGCTCATTTCCTTGCCAATCCAACCTTTTAGGAAGCAACTAAATAAAGGAGGGAGGGGGAAAAAAGAAAAAAGTGAATGGTTAAAAGGGAAGAAGACAGATATCACATCCAAAACAACGCGTGCTGAGGCGGAAAAGTTGAGACAGTAGAGTGAAAGAAACTTGAATGACTCGTAAAGTAAGGGAAAACTTTTGACTACAGTGAGATTATTTCATCAGAGCCCACACAGACCTGGTGCTGCTCCAGCTCCTGCACCAGCACCTGCAGAAAAAGGGGAAAAAACACTGATTTAGGGACGAGCAAGCCTCCTGCTTCTTAAGGGGAGCGGGGGGGGGATAGGGGGATGTGTTCCCCTTCGATGCTCCCTGCGGCAGCGAGCGGCCGAGGGGTCCGAGCCCGTGAGCCGTGGTGAGTGTGCGGCACCCCGGTACTCACCTTCAGCGCCCTCCTGCAGGGCCCGGTGGTCAGGAAACGAGCTATGAGGAAATAGAGCTCTGCAAAAGACACGGGGAGAGACGGAGGGGTGAGGCCGGCACTGGAGCGGGAGGGGGGGTGGGGGGAGCCCCCGGGGTGACTGTAATTCATAATCACGGTCAGGAAGATGGCGGCAGGAAGCGGCGGCACCGGCAATAAGCTCTCGCCCTGGCCTGCGGCCGCTCGCACCCCGCCGGTTTTACCTGATTCAATGAGCGGCAGGGACACGCCGCCGCCGCCGCCACCGGAGTTAGAAGAGGCCGGGGGTTCGGCCATGGCGGTTCCGGCTCCGGCGGCTGCCGCACGCTTGCTCTGTACAGTCGCTGCTGGCGGCGGCCGTTGCTGCCCGGGTAGGGCTTAGGGCTCAGTCAGCGCCTGGCGCGGGCAGGGCCCGGCTCGACATAGCCCTGTCAGCACCGCCCCTCCCCCACCGCCAACCGCTCCCCCCCCCCCTTCTCTGTGCTCTCTCCCCTCCCCTCTCCTCCGCTCACGGGAGCGAGCCTCCCCCGCCCCCCGCCGGCCGTCGTGCCCGCGCTCCGGCTGCTCTCCCCTCCCCGCCCCCCCTGTTTAGTACAGCCTCTGCGCCGCCGCCATCGCCGCCGCGCAACCAGCCACGGCACCGCCGCTGACACCTGCGCCGGGCACGCCCGGGGGAGGGCGGGAGGGAAAGGAGAGGGAGGGGGGAAAAGTAGTCCCTGTACCGGGAGTGCGGGAATGGTACGCGGCTGGACGGGGGGGTGCGCGTGTGTCCGCGGAACACGTGCGGGGAAGAACGGCCGGGAGAGAGGGCGGGGGAGAAAAGGGGAAGCAGCCCCGGGAGACAAGGAGAAGCGCGGGCGCGGAAGGATTGCGCGGAGGAGGGACGGAGCGCGGCGGTGGGCGGGGCCGCTCTGAGGTATTGGGAGTGTGGGTCCCGCCGCTACCGGTTACGGCAGGGACCGGCCGTGTCCGTACCGGCAGAGATAGGCTACGGCCCGCTTCGGGGCCCAGATCTCCGCCTTAAAGCCCGTTACCGTGCTCATTCCCGGCCGTGCCCCGGGTCGGCCGAGAGCTGCGCACAGCGGTGTGCGCCTCCCGGCTCGGGCAGCGGGCGGTATAAGCGCGTTTGCAACCACCGCATCGCCAGGTGTTTTTTGCACAGCATCGGTTGTGTTTCGGCTCCTGTCCGTTCCTTGAGGCGGATCTCCTGGCTCCACATGCCTGTGTCACTGAAGCCCCGTGGGTGCGATGCTCGGGGGCACCGCAGCTCCCCTAAACCTCACTTCACGTGTCCCTGCCGTCGCCTTTCCGGAACCAGCAGCTTTGCCCAGTGCCTCTCCGCAACCCGGGTGGTGCCAGCAGCGCCTCCACCCCACCCTGGCTTTGGGAACCTATTTATAGGGTTCTTTTTCACTTCTTAACAGCTGCTTCTCACCTCTGCCCAGCATGGATTTTAATGTAAATGCAGCACTAGCTGTGCTCTTGATGCGTTTTACATCCAAGCTCTTCCTTTGTTTTTTCCATTCCCTACCTGTGGTGGCTTGATATGCATCTTTGGAATCCTTGAAGTATTTTTATGAATCATTGTAGAAAATAGGTGTGTATTCTATCACTCTCTCAACCTTAGATGGGCTTTCAGCTTCTGACAAACAGCTTTTGTGCACCTGAAGAGCAGGCCCACCAGTGGGCAGTTGTCCCAGAGGCATCCCAGAAGGCAGAGTCCTGCCCTGCTTCCTGATGGGTTAGTGCAGAGGTCAGGTACAAACAAAACACCCACCAAAAAAAACCAGCATCCTGTCCTTTTAAAACCTTTATTTAAACGAGATCCAGTTTTCTTCTTCCAGTATTGTTGCAAGCTTCAGCCACATCATTCTTGAAGGCCGCCTATGTTCCTGTAGATCTCACTGCCAGACAAATGAGTGTTCATCAGCTAAACTTGGATGCACTTCAGCATCCTGGCTGTGTTTGTGTTTTAAGGAGCTGCGATCTAATTGACTCCAGAAAATGAATTCCAGAGTGGTGCAGTGTAACCACATGGCACACTGAACCAGAACAACTAGTAGCAGTGTGCAAATACCATCAAGGAACTTTAAGGAAACATATTTTGTTCTCTTCACATTGTATTTAGAAGTGGAGGTTCCCCATTACATATGTATTCCACAGTGCTGTATGTAAATCTGCATTAGCTGCCACTCTGTCCCTTAGCTGCTGTTGTGGTTTAGACCCAGCTGGTAACTCAGCACCATTTGCTCACTCCCTCCCCTCCTTCTCCAGGCAAGATGAGGAGAATTGAAAGAATGTAGACCCCACAGCTTGAGATAAAAACAAGCCAATAACTAAAATTACATAAAATATAGTGATAATAGAAGGAACACCAATAATAATGGGAAACGAGAAGAAATGAAAGCTCAAAAAATATAAGTGATGCACAACACCATTGTTCACCACCAACTGCCCAATACTCAACCTGATTATATCAGCTATCATCCCTTCTGGGTAATTCTTCCCAGTTTATGTACTGGCCACGACATGCTGCAGTATGGAATACCTCCTTGGCTACTCTGGGTCAGGTGTCCTCTCTGTGCCCCTCCTCACTGGCAGGGCACTGAGAAGCTGCAAAGTCCCTGATCTGAGTAAGTGCTACTTAGCAACAACTAAAACATCGCTGTGTTATCAGCATTGTTCCTAGACTAAAGCCAAAACACAGCACTGCACCAGCTACTAGGAAGGAGAAAAATAACTGTTGCAGCTGAAACCAGAACAGTTGCTCAGAGCAAATGGATCTGACATCATTCAGGAAATAATGCCTTTTTTAGAGCATGCCTACTTTTTAGAGTATGCCATACTGTCTTCCACTCCAATTCTCCACAAGCAGAACTGACACCTAGTGCTAATTTATACAATTCCTCATTTTCCCAGTAGCCAAACTGGTGGGGTTTTTATGGTTACATGCTGGCCTTTCACACTATACTGTCTACTGCAAAATCAATTAAAATTCATAGCTGATTCACCCACATATTTACTAGGTATGCTTTATGTAATTAGGAAAGCCTGTTTCATTATTGGCCCCATCAAGTGGGTCGTGCTGCCCAGAATAGATGTAGGGCTCCTGTACTCCTGATGAACTACATCTGTTCTTCCCTTCTTCCAGCATGAAAATGCCTCTGTCCTGAGAGCAAGTGTCACTGATTTACCCTTACTAAGCCCTTTCACTTCTATAATAAAGTAAGAAGTAACTTTTTGTCCCCAAAAGGACCAAAAAAAAGGAAGCAGTTACAATAGATATGCAGATACAAAGATAAAAAAGACAGTGGATCACACATGTCTGAGAGATGTTGAAAGTCAACAGGATCTTGACATCAGACTCAAAACAAGAGAATCGGGCACACTGTAAAATGAAGTAAGGTGTTATTTCAGAATATTTACCTGCAAGTTTATTAGTCATTTAACTGGGGTTTTTCACTTGCTTAAAACATTAAGTAAAGAATGTCATGTAGCTATGTTATGGTACTACTAAATGAAACCAATAAATAAGATAACTGGAGGGGTTGGGGGTAAGGGCAGGGGATTCGAAAAAGTACCATAAAGTTTTCTGAATATCCAAGAACTCAATGCCACTGCCAAAGCCAGGTGGGCTCTGCTAGGAACACAGCTGTGCTGGAAATGGACCAGAAGTGTACTGGGGTCCAGTGCTAAAGAAAAGTTAAACACTGCTGAAACATTCAAGGGTAGAAAGGATAAAATGCTTTCTTGAATTTAAGCGTGGTTTAAGAAAATAAGTGAAGAGGTAAAACTACAGTGTCTTTTAGAAGTAACTGTATGAGAATTTGAAAAATGGCACAAAAAATGGAAAGGAAGCAAATAACCCTGCTTTGCAGGTGTTGCTTAAGAGCATAAACAAGTTCTCAGTCAAGGGGAAAAAAAAGAAACAGTTACATTTTGATCTTGACTCCTCCCAAGATAAGGCTGGCAGCTGTCTGACCGACATTAAATAAACTGGTAAGATAAAAACATGCTATTACCTGATGCAACTCAGCAAAATAACAGAAGTGGGAAAAATACAAAAAAAAACCAAATAACAACCAACCAAACAAAACCCCCTCAAATAAACAACAAAAAATCCCCCAAACCATAACAAACCAGCCCCACACTCCATGGGAGAACTGAAGTAATGCTGTACTAGGTTTGAGTTTTTAAGTAATGTATACTTAATACTATAGAATCACAGAATGGTTTGGGTTGGAAAGGACCTAAAGATCATCTAGTTCCAACCTCCTTGCCATGACTAGACCGTGTTGCCCAAGGCTCTGTCCAAGCTGGCCTTGAACACCGCCAGGGATGGGGCATCTACCACTTCTTTGGGCAGCCTGTTCAGTGCCTCACCACCCTCACAGTAAAGAACTTCCTTATATCTAACCTGAACTTCCCCTGGTTTAGTGTGAACCCATTTCCCTTTGTCCTACGCCCTCTTCTGATGAAAGGCTCTTACATCTTCAACAAAATTTGATACAATTTTACATTTGAAACAATGCTTTGCCAACCTGTGGCCTTACACAGCACATAACAGCTGCTGTGTTCTAATTTTTGTATTTTTCTAGGTAACAGAAGCAGCACTAGGCTTTCAAAGCAGAACTCCCCATTAAGCCTGCAACTACTGTTTCCTACTTGCTACTCCCTCCGTGCATTACCACCTGCCTCTTGAAAAGTACATTTTTAATAATAGTTAAGAACACTTCTAAAAAACCTAAAACTACACCACGTAGACTGGGAGTTGTCATAGTCAACGCAAGAGCTACAGAAACATCCTTTCATAATCAAGATTTATTTGGCTTTTGTTTGGTGATCACAGACACACTAAACAGTTTCACAATTGTTTTTATTCACATAGTTTTTTAAATCTAAAAACTGTAACTCTGTTTGTTGGGGATCTTTTTAACCCAAGGACTACTTCACATATTCTTCAATTTATCTTTGTAGACAAGATGTTTTTTAAAACTGGATATGAAGTTCCAGTATCTGGAATACTGACATGACATGTTACCTCTGCCAAGCAGCAACTTTTACTTAGTCAGTAGTTAAAGATATAATAAGAGTTTCCAATCTTTCTCATCATAGCTACAAAGTTGTTGGAAAAAATAAAGCTGCAACTACCAAAAATAACTTTGTCACAGATATGTATCACTCAGCGAGAAATCCAACACTAGGGAGCAGTTTCATTAGATAAGCAATTCTACTGATGGTACAACCATAGATAAAGATAAGTAACTAAAATGCTAAGACATTCTCAACATACCGTTACGAATTCCAAAGTCTGATCCATGTTATGCTTCATTTGAAAGGATAGAAAAACTGTCCCTCTCAGTCTATGGAACATGAAGCCTAATTGAGGCTTCAAAGCCCTCTCCTTAATGTAACATCCCATTTATTTCTGGTTTCATAGAAAACAGACAACCAGTACATGATTTTACCACTTAAAAAAAGCATTTACACTTATCTAAATATGTAAAAAAATGGATTGAGTTGGGATTCCCTCCTTTTTAAAAACATGTTTTCTAGAACTACTAAAAAACTTGCATTTACAAAATAGTTGATAAAAATATTCCTCTGAATTGTACAAGAAGAAAGGTATAACGACCACCAATTAAAGACCTGGCACCAGATGTTACTCAGCCTTTGCTTCTTTCTCTGCTGCTGCGTCAGATGCTGGGGTCTGAAAAGAAGACAAAGAAACAGAACACTTGTAGGATTTTTAACGCACAGGTTCGCTAACCTGACAGGCAGAACAACCATGACTTGGTTCTACAGACCACATGCTGTGACAATCTGCTTATTTCTCTTGGATAATGACTGACTGAAAACAAACTATCTTGAAAAGGCTTCTATCTCCTCAGATGCATCAGGCTGAATTTCAGAATGTTGCTACTGTTACTACTTAATACATACTGCAAAGGACTTTCAATTTTTTTTTTTCTGAAAGAGAAAAGCCCGTTCTTGCCTTTATGACAGGAAGATGGGGCTTTTAACCTACCAAGCTAAAATTCCTGTACATAGAGTGTTTAGGAGAGACACTACAGGTACACTTCATGCATTTAAACTTCAGTGCAACACTGTTAACGTCTTCTCAAAGTTCTGCCGTAACTTAGTGAGACTTAGAAACACAGTACTGTATTAAACATAATTTTGTAGAAATACATTCAGTGAAACTGAATGGTAGCAGCAGAGCTATACTATTTTTGAAATTCTATATGCTGTATATCTCAGCTTCAGAACAAATTCATACCATCTTAACTGACTGAAACTGGAAACTCCATTTAGATCAGAAAAAAAATGAATGTGACATATCTATTAACATAAAAATTATATTTAATTATTCCAGAGCTTTACAGCACCGCCAGCAGAATAAATCACTGTAGCACCCAAACAGGAACCCCGACACCCGCTCAGCCTTTACTGCCACCTGGGGGAAGCTTATGAAGGATGAAGTACAGAAGCCATTTCCATTTGCAGGGCTAGGTCTCAGTGAATGTCACCAGAAGTTCTCATGGGCCTTTCACCAGCCCATGTGCTTCAACAATGGCATCTCTGACGCCTTTGTCTCAACTGAAAACAGTAATGTCCAACAGGACAGACTACACTTCTGCCTCTTATAGACTTCAATATTCCATTAAACCTGCAATTTTGGCTGGCATGACCAACATGAGACCAGCAGGAAGATGTGCTCCAGAAGCCATCATCTACTCCTTGCAAGTTTACATCATCTCTGCACTACTGTACTAAACAGACCCCAGCTGAGGAATACTGCCAAATTTAACAGTCACTGCTATTGCTGAAACACTACATGCACAAATTAGAAGACCAAATTGCATGATAGTAATACAGAGCCAGAGCTGTGCAGAACGGTAAGCCAACTACAGAATTCATAGCTATAGCACAACTTTTTTACAAGGATCACACTGGAAGCTTGCAAATGAAAAACTATTACCCCAAACTAAGTGTCTTGTATGCTCAAGTACCATCCTGTACCATCCTCATTCACCAAACCACATCACCTACCTAAAAAGCAAATACTCTTCCTCTACTTGAAGACTGATCTGTGCACTGGTAAGACAGAATTCAGACAGACTTTTTTCTATCTTAAAAAAAGGTTACTTCCCAGTGCAAAAAACAGAAAGGAAGCACGAATCACACCTTTACATTAAAAAAAAAAAAAAGAAAAGAAAATCATCTATCTGACCAGCAAACTCCACTGAACTCATTAAAATGAGTGAGGCATTCAGTATTGCAGAAATATGAGACTTATTCTAGGCTTACTGCCACATAAAAACTTGTGTTTCATCCAGCTGTTAACAGCTGTCCTAGTAGGAGGCACTGTTTCTCCCTACAAATATTGTCCTACATTTAAAACTAAATTAAATGTCCACATTCCAGAAAAAGAATAGTGTGGAGGATGTTTTAAGTTACTTGATCAGTGACTCCACAAACTTCAGCAACACAGCCACGTTCATTTTTTCAGCAACAGCTATTACTGCTTCTTGCACTTTTCTCTTCCACCCCTGCACAAACACATCCCTTCTACCAGCAGTGTCTGTATCTAGGACTCCCATAAATGTCACTTCAACATTGATTAAATAAATTAAACTTTGGGTTTTCAATGAAAAATCCTTCCAGTCCCAAGAAAATGAATATTGCATTTTCAAAAAAACTTTTGTATCAAGAAGGAACCTGTTGTCCGGTAACAACAAAGGCAGACTACAACCCAAACCAAACTCTGTGAAGACAGACAACACATGAGCAGAGCAGTACACCCTCCATACACCCTGCATGTATTTTGGCAATACCTTCTTGCAGGGAAACCAGCCCCTCTCTGAAGGACATTATCCCATAGTAAAATTCTCCTTTTTTCTCAATTTCTGGGACTGTTACCACATAAAAGCAACTTTTTTGGGGGCAACTAGAACTTTCCAGGTGTATCTACTAACGTTTCAATAGCCTACTTTCTTTTTTGGTGGGGTTTTTTTTGATTTTTTTTTTGGTTGGTTTTTTTTTCAGGAATAGATTCTGAGAACTGTGTATGTTTCTGATAGATATTTGGATAAACCAGTACAGGAAGTTATCCAGCTGCTTTGCAGCAAAGAATACAGACAACTTTACCTCCTCGGTTTTAGCTTCTCCATTTTCTGCAGGCAAGTTGTCCTTTGTCTGTTCCTGGTTTGTCTCTTCCGTCTGTTTTCCTTTAGGCCCCTTTTTCCCCTTTGTTTGAACCTTCTTGTCCTCAGATTTATCCTGCAATGAAATACATTTCCAGTACCTAAACTCCTATGACCTACTAGGTAAAGTTTGGAAATAATAAAAGCCTGCACAAAACCAAGACTGACTTGTAATCAGAGGGAGCTACTACCAACAACCAATGAGTGAATACATAGTTCAGCTGTCAGAAAAGTATTTCAAACAACATATAGACCAACAATCACAGTTCCAGACAGTAAAATTAGAGAATCAAACTGGGATGAGAGGATGATGAGATTCTAGCAGCTAGACAGATTTGTAAGATATGATTTAGCCTTGTGGCACATAAAAAAATAACAATGTGGTCCTTCTGCTCTGTAAATACAAAGCATTTCAAACACTCTTTTCCCCACTAATATCAACAGGGCAATTCCATAACCTAACCTAAACAAATGCATAGCCTAGAAGTATCACTTCCAGTGCTCTTTTGTCACTGTTTCAGTCACATCCTCTGTAGCCACATTACTACTGTTAAATGAGTAGGTAAAAAGTATTTATTCAAGAGCTACTTTCATATAAATACATAATACATCATCCCAGATGTTCTCTACAGCAAAATTTTTCAAGAAATGACAAACTGTAACACTTTTTCTGGAAGGTACAATGTGAGTAAGTGGCAAGAGAACATAACCTCTAAGCAGAAGACCACTACACTTAAAATGTGTCTGATCTTGTTAAAAATATTGTGTGCATTTCACAAGTATTTTCTCCATATTATGTCCTAATTTGTTGCCTCTGACCAAAAATTCACTCCAAGAAAGTGTTCTTATTTTTGCATATTTTAAGTAATGTAGACATGTATCTTAGATTACTATTAGAAACCATCTGGTCAGAACATTCTGTCCTATCTTCACTCCAAGCATTCTTCCCTACAAGACCCATACAACTTTCTTACTTCACACATGCAACTTTCTAATAGCTATCTGAATACACTTCCAATTGTACATGAATGTTCATGTAAAATTCTGTCTTCATAAAAATACGATTTTGCCAACGAATTGCAACTACTGAGCAAAAGTTCTAAGTGTTTTTACACCACTGGATACAAACATGCAGTAAGTTACATTATATATACAAGAGATGGGAAAGTGAGAACAGTCCGTGCTGAAGCATCTTATTCAGGTAACTAAATTGTCAATGTTCACAAAATTTTAGAAATACTTTGTTTCTATATTTAGGAAAGATAGTTTCTGAAATCAAAGAGTACAGTTAACACAGTTGTAACATGCTAATGGAAAAGAGAAAATACTAAAAAAGTTGAAGGCTAAGCTCAGTATTACAAATTCAGGTAACAGACAGCTTCATAATACGAAGACTTTTGTAGTTTGATTGTCAAAATATATTTTTCTCCATTGCTATTTATTTTTTTAAAAACTTACCAAGTAACTCCGTATGAGCAAATTTCTTCAACCAGAAAAATACTGTCAGGGAAGTTTTTAAAAGTTACAAAGTTGATGGAAAGAAACATCTTTTTACGGAACAAATACAGAAAAAAACCATAATTTAAAACTTAGAAATCTATCATTTCACTGGTAAGTGAAATATTTCTGCAACCATTTAAAGAAAAGTCCAGAGATAGCTAAAATAAGGACATCTCGAAGCTGGAGAAGTAAACTACAAAGAGATTGAAAAGTACAAAGATTTTTACATTAACAATAAGAAAGTTTCCAAACAGCAAGAGTTAAGTGACAGCACAAGTTCTAGAACAGAGGATCACATGTAAGATAAGTTATACATCTATTTGAATTGGCAATGGCAACAGCAGTTAAAAAGGAAAAAACAAGATTGTTGACATATTCACATTACAGCAGCATTCCAAGGGGGCCTCATGCAATGTGTTCTACTTGATATTCTAAGGTGGCAACTGTTTGTGATGTACTTGGTTTGCACGAGTATGCTCCCTGCTACAATCTGTAGAAGTATTTCTTTCTACAAGTAAAGTAGTTACAAGCAGGAAGCCATACCATGCATATCAGTAAGCACCGACCAGCAGCATTAAGAATCAGACACACCACACAAAAGACACTGAAAAAAAAAAGAGAATCAGAACTGAAGTAAAATTGGAAAATTTCCCCAAATTCTTTAGGCTTATATCTTTAAGAATAGGAATGCACTGATATTCAAACCATTGGAATGAAGATGCATTACTGAGAAGTAACTGTTTGGTAAGATTAATGAGAACATCAAAAAGCCTACAAAGCAGAGTTCTGTGTTAGTGTATCTGAAATTATCTTAATCCATACATTAAGAAGAAAAGTTTATAATCACAAGGGAACACTTCAAACCACATATACCAACAAGCCAACAGACATACAGCCTCTTTTATTTCTCCCACAAAACAAAGCACTCTGTTCCTGTTATTGTCAGCGCGAAGGCTATATTGGAAAATCAAAAGATCATGCTAACTCACCCTTGTTTATGAACACAAATACCTGAAAGCTAGACTACATGAGTGAAACTCAGATCTTTTCCAGTAGCTACCTAAGTAATTCAAGTATTTTTTCCTGTCCTAACACAGTGACTTAAATTTTAAGTGTATTTTAATTTTGTTACAGTGATGAAATACAATCCTATGTACAGTTGCTTTGATGCTCCAGTAGTTCCGCTCAGTACCAAGTTACCACCCGGGAACTGGCATCCATATTTATATGCAATACTGTGAGTGCTTAACAAGATCTACTTGAACAGTGGCTAAACGTATCAGTGGATACCAGCGGAAGCACCTTAAAACGTGCTGTGTTTCAGAGAAGTGTGTGTTCACACAAGTAACATGCAAACAAACTCCGGGACTCCGTGAAGCGCACAAGAATTCAACCACCTCCTCTCCGTATTCCCAGCCACGCTCACCTTTGCCGCCGGCTTTTTTGGTTTCGGCTCTGCTTTGGCAGGAGCAGGTTTCTGCGAAGAAAGCACAGGTAAGAGCGAGATTCACCTCTCAGTAATCCCCTTCACGGTACAGGAAGGCGCGCACACCCCACACACCCCGCTCCCGTACTCACAGCGGACAGCCGCGCCGATCGCCTCTTCGGCTATGAACCGGGAAAAGAGACAAGAGAAACACCGTAAGCAGGGTGTTGGGCTCCAGCGGCCCCGGAGCGGGCCCGGTCCCTTCCGCCGCTCCCGCTGCACCTACCTCCTCGGGGGCCTCCCCGTCCGCCGCCGCCACCTGCCAACACAAACACCGCGAGTAAGGCGGGGCAGGAGGGAGGGCGGATCGGTGCGTGACGCCGCCGCTCGCCCGCCCCTTCCCGCCGCTTTTAGAGTTCGAGTCCCTGAACGGCGAGGCGGCCGGCGAGACCCTGCAGAGCCATCGCCGCCGCCACTCCCCACGGGGCCTCCCGGCACGGCGGCAAACGGAAGGCGACGGCCACAGACAGCGAGCGGTGCTGGCCGCCGCGCCGTCACCGCAGAGCGCCCGTTTCTCTCCGGACCCCGTCCCCGCGCTGCCAGACCGCCCTCCTCCTACCCCCTCACACACACACACACATACATACATACATACATACACACATACATATACACACCCCACACCAGCCCGGCCCCTGTGACGCGGCGCCGCCTTGGGCAGCGCTTTTCCCCGTCGCCGGTTCGGCTCGCTTCACCTTTCTCTTCGGCATGGCGGCGAGGCTGCGCGGCAGCGGCTCCCGGCAGCGACCCCCGGAGCTGCTGCGACGGCTGCGGCTGCGGCTGCTCCCGCCCGGCTGCTGCGCTTGCGGGGTGCCTCACGGCTGAGCGGCTGCCTGCGAGACAGCCCGGCTGCGCAGGGAAACCGCCCCCCCACCCCCCATCCATCCCAGCAGCGCCAGCGGCACCGCAACAGGATCCAGCCGGATTGGGCGGGGAGGGAGGGGGGGGGCGCTCCTAAGCCACGCCCCCTCCCCGACTCTCACCTAGCGCTCGCCTGGAAATGGGGAAGAGAGGGTGGCCGGCCTCCTGATTGGTTACCCTCGTCACGTGACGCCCCCCGTCCCTATTTCCCCTCACGCAGGCGCTCGCTGCCATCTCATGCGGGCGGTGCGTTAGCGGTGGGGGGGAAGGAGGGAAAGGGGGGGGCATGGCGGAGAGCGGCGCCTGGCTGCTTGTGCTGAGCTCCGTGTTCGTCTGCAACGCGATCAAGATCCTCCTGCCCTCCTGCTCCTCCATCGTAAGCGACGTCATTGCCTCGCCCCGGCCGACGTTACTGAATGGGGGCTGTGGCAAGCGCTTGCCCCCTCCCTCCAGTGTACCGTGGTAGTGGGGCTGCGGGGTGGCCCTCGCCTGGGGCTGGCGGGTTGGGGGGTGCCGGTTGTTCAGGTGGATGGGATGGGATGGGGTGGGATGGGGTGGATGAGGTCGCGGGTGTCAGGGCTTTACGGACTGCCCGGTGTTTTCGTGGTGCTGTCACACAGAGCTGAGGGCTGAGGTAAAGTGGGACGTGGTGAGGGGCGGTGGAGGATTCCCGGTGCTCGGCGGTACCGCATCGCGTCCTCGCCGTGTGCAGCTCCGCCTGGTCCTGTTCCTCGCCTAGGGACAGGAGAAGGTGGAGGGAATGATGCTGGGAAGAGCTGGAGGTGGCGAAGCCCATGGGACACTTCAGTAGCCCCAGTTAAGCAGGTCTTTGAAACGAGTCTCTTAAGTGATGAGTTATCAGTGTTTTAAAGGATGCTCCTGGCACTACAGCTCCTGGGGCATGGAATGGGACTTAAAGGACAGTTCAGTCTCCTGTGTTTTCAACAGATGGACATTTCTGTGTTGAGAAGGGAGATGGGTGGGTACAGGGATTAAGTAATTAGATATCACAGGAGAAAATTTTGAGTCACAGTCATGAATCAAAGCCCCTTGCTCTGATCATAAGCATTTCTGTGGAAGTGTGGATAACAGAGTTATGGGCCAGTGGATTCTGTGACTGACAGACAAACCAATGTGTGAGCAAGCATACTGAAATACCAATCCTTCTGCTCTTTCCTGTGCACAACTTTACTGCACACTGGTCAACAACAGACAGAAATCCTTTAAAACATAAATTACTCTTACCAATGTGGGAAATTGAACTTGGTATTGCTATAGAAGACAAAGGTCTCTGCTCAACTTTCTGCTGTGGTCATGATAGAAACCAGTGTCATGTTCTCATTGCAGTACTGAGAACATCATTTGTAGTGGAAAAATTGCACGTGTCTTACTAGAATCACGGAATGGTTTGGATTGGAAGGGACTTTAAGGATCATCCAGTTCTAACCCCCCTCCCATGGGCAGAGACCTCTTCCACTGGACCAGGTTGCTCCAAGCCTCTGTGTCCAACCTGGCCTTGAACACTGCCAGGGATGGGGCAGCCACAGCTTCTCTGGGCACCCT
>JBCJKH010039474.1:0-11461 GCA_039877255.1 Loriculus beryllinus
AGAGAGAAGGTCTGGTGGGTGATGTGATGGTTGGAGGCTGCCTTGGGTAAAGTGATCAGGAAATGACTGAATTTTCAATGCTTGAAGAAGTCAGGAAGAAAATCAGCAAAATTTCCCCCTTAGACTTCAGGAGGGCTGACTTTGGCCTGTTTAGGATGCTGGTTGGCAGAATTCATTTCAGTCCAGAAAGGCTGAATACTTTTCAAGAATGAAATCCTTAAAGTACAGGAGCAAGCAGTCCTTTTATGTGGAAAATCAAATCAGTAGGGAAGAGACCAGCCTCTCTGAACAAGGAGGTGATGTTAGAACTCAGGAAAAGAAAGAGAATCTATGATCTATGGAAGAAGGGACAGTTACCCCATGAAAAGTACAAGGATGTCGTTAGGTTATGTGGAGAGAATGTTAGAAAGATGAAGGCACAGATGGAACTAAATCTGGTCACTGCCATAAAAGATAATAAAGAGTTTTCTTACAAATACATTAGCAACAAAAAGAGGGCCAAGGAGAACCTCCATCCTCTACTGGATACTAGGGGAAACCAACTGACTGAGAATGAAGAAAAGGCTGAGGTACATAATCTGCCTTGGCAAGCTTTCCAGGAAAGTAGTGGAGTCACCATCCCTGAATGTGTTCAAAAACCATATATATGAGGCCATCAGTGATATGGTTTAGTGGTGGTCTTGACAGTCCTGAGGTAATGGTTGGACTTAATGATCTTAAAGGTCTTTTCCAACCTAGCTGATTCTGTGATTCTATGATTCTAAGATCGCTCAGGAAATCTGGCAGAAATCTGGCTGCAGTTTTCCCAAGTTCTATCCTGTTCACGTCAGTGATGAAGTGTTACACATCCAAGCAGGGTATTACACGGGCCTGTCTGGAAATGTCCTGGAAAATTAACTTTTGTTGGAAAATTACCATTCTTTGCCACTTTTCCTGTGAGTAGAAAGCTTTTGCTGAAACTTTGGCTGAAACAGATTTTAACATGGAAACTCTAGTCAAAAACAGAGCATGAAACAGCAGACAGCAAGCATCTCAGACTCTCACAGTGCCTGAAGTTACAGGAAAATCAGACCAAATCCCTAATTCAATTAATCTTCTACTTATAAAGGATGAGGCAGCTGTAAGAGAAGAGCCTGGAGAGTAAGATATTAGGTATGAGTGCAGATTTTCATATCACAGGTTCTTGCACTTAGCCACCAGCTAGAGACTGTCCTGAAGGATTTTCTTATGGTTTTGGTTTAACATTGTTCCTTAAATAGGGGAAAATATTGTCATTCTGAAGTAACATAGAACTTTCTACTGACTACTCAGCCCTCAGCATCTGGTGCTTGTGTATCTTCACTGCTTCTGCAGGCAGCTCGGAAGAGCTGAACACTGGGATAAATTCCCCTTCCCCTTAAATGTGCTTCTGGGTCACGGTGGTTTGTACAGTTTCCAGTCTCTAGATGGTAATTTCCTTTCCAAGATGGAAACACTTTATTGCTTACATCGACAGATATGTTGTTTGTTGCTATTGTGGTTGCTGTTACCTTTTGTTTCTGAGCTGCGATGCCAAAGTTCCAACCTCATTTCTCTGATGCATTTTCCGCATCATTAACTGTTTAAATTTCCTGTGCTTGGACGGCTGTTACTTCTCACTATCAATTCCCCACAATGTGGTTCTGTTAAAATGCAGGAACTGTTATACAACCAGAAGAGGAAAAAGACCAGATGGCATCAGTAGCTGCTAATATACCCCCATGTTTATGCTCCAGCATGTGTCTGATAGATAGGGTAAGTGATAGCCACTAGTATTCTGTTTGTGTCATCGTTCGCTGAGTTTGTTTTTTAATCAACCATATGCTCCCAAGGGAACCTTGAAAGCATAAGACATTTCACATGATTCCCCAAAATATATCTGCAATGCACCTTAGAAACTGAAAAGTTTTCAAAATATAAACCCTTTTTCTGTGTAAAGGGGAAATATGTCCCATGAAAGGAAACCATTCTTTGGTTTCTGAAGAAACTGAAACCAGTTTCTCTTCTGAGTTTCTGTTCCTGCTTCTTCCCCAAGTGCTTTCATAATGAAGAGCCATCAGATTACATGTCTTGGTCTCTAAGATGCAGCCTCTAAAGCTGTGTTTATAGTATTTCTTTTAATCCAAACACCAGAATTAGCAATATGTCCAAACAATATGTGGAGTCACTTTCAGTCTTCAATCACCTAAGACACCTCTTAGATGTTCTGAAAGCGGTGCAGGATGTTGACTGTCACACACCGTCTCTCCGTGCAGTCAATGAAGAGAAACAGTCACATCCCTGAAATATGGGATCCATAGTAAATGACTGAATATTCCATCCTTGTCCTGCCTTTCCACCATTCATGCAGTCAGCTTCCATCTGGCAGTCTTACATAGCAGGTTGCTGGATTTGTCCCTCAGTCTTGCCACTGTATTTGCTGTACTCTCACACATGTACTCAAAACAGAGAGGTGACAGTCATGGTAGAGGGATCATTTCTGAGCTTCGTGACTACAGGTCATTCTTTGAGGGATGGGACATCTTGTCATGGCAGAGAGGAAGACAAATTTATCCAGGTTTTATTGATATTAGTTTGATTCCTGCAAAAAAGCTAGAGCAGGCTGTATCTAGTGGGCTTTATTGGGATCTGAAAGTATGTGTTATTCATATTCCTTTGTGGCTTTTAGGGCAGGGCTTTATACCCTAGCTTTCCAAAACTTCCCTAAGTTTGCTACCCAGCAATGTAACCGTTGACATCTGAGCAGGTTTTTTGTGTTCCTGTTATAGTTAATCAAAAACAAGTCCACAGAGCCAATGAAGCATAGGGTGAGTCATTTAACCAAATGTAGCTATTTACTTTAGGATGACATGAATCACACCTTATGCTTCATTAATGATCTAGAAACCCAATGGCAACTTATAAAGGTGCTGATACCACCTTACATTGTCTCATATGATAGCATAATTAGTGTGCTTTGACTCTCAACTTAGTTTCTTGAGTCGTGAAAGAGAGGCTGTACAACCAGCCACCCAGTCTGTGAGAGATGAAGATAATGAGTTCATGTCTGTAGAGTGCTAAGGAAATAATGAATCCAACAAGCAGTGCTTTAATGATAACACTGTTAACATGTGCTGATGAAGAAATACTGTTTACTTACAGACAGCAAGAAAGCCATAAACTGTGCTTATGCTAGCAGCACCTCAGGGTCTCCACATGGCTTTTAACGTTAGGCATTAAGGCAGGTATGTTGGAAAACTTGCCTGGAGTAAAGCAGAAGTTAGCTGCTGAGCTGGGATGGTGATTTTTTGCGTATAGCTCCTGAGACAATTGCTAACTGTCAGCTATAATATAACTGCCTTCAACAAACTGCCATTCCCTCATTTACTCCTGGGGGAATACAGCTGATTTTTATGTCTCATTTCCTGTGCTGGATACTGAATGTCAAAGAAAAGCCTTTGAGTCTCTGAGGATGAAAAGAGCTAGATAAATATTATTAATTATCATCACAAGTCAGGTAATTTGTGCCAAATTTTCTGCCATGTTCGTGTATCTAATGAGTCAGGGTGTTTCATAACTCATCAGTCTTCAGCTGATGTTTTATGGCTTTCCTGTTTCAGAAAGAATAATAGATTATGGTTCTTAAAAGCAAGTCTCTAGAGAATTATTGTCATCATCTATATATTATACAAATATCTTAAAACAAATCTTTGCTATAGGATTTCATCAAGGCAGCCAAGTATGAGAAGTCAGTTTCTGCAGTAACAATAGAAATGGGTGGCATCAAGCCACTAAAATTGTTCATTTATTCTCCCTGACAAAATGTTCAACAGCAGATAAATTGCTGTGTCCTTAAAGATGCAGCAGGGTATTGTAGGCATGAAATAATCTCTGAGGTGATAAAGTCAAATGATAAAACTTTTAATTATAGCCATATATATAAAAGATGACTGGACAATATAATCCTTTCAGGAGAGTAACACTACCCACATAGATTTAATCTATTCTGTAACAGCCTGATTTGCCCTTCTCCTCCCCAAAGTAATCATGAAAACTACAGTCAGAAAGCCTGAACTTCAGGATCACATGCAGCTGTCATGGAATAAAACAAGGCAATCAGTATAGATTGGACAAACACAACAGGAGTCAAAAAAGACAACACAAAAAAAAGACAAAAAGGACAAAGGGAAATGTAGCTATTTCTTAGCTGTGAAGAAAAACTAGCAACAAAAGAATAAGAAAGTTAAATTACTCTTCAGTCTTCAAATACTGCTTAAATTTGAGTATTACATCTATTCTTTTTAAGAGAATAACTGTACAGGTTAGAAAAAGGAAGAACAGGTTAAGGAATATTTCAGTAAATCAGGTGTATTCCATATAACAATACATTCAGCACCCAGTAACAAGCTGTGGACTGGCTGTGTGACAATGGACATTTTGTGAGCAAAACTTGCGAGGCCTTGGTGCTGGGCAGATTGCAAGGGAACGAGATAAACTGGGGGCCGTGAAATTAGGGGAGTAAAGAAAACACCAGCTGCAAGGACACCAAAATCAGTGAGAAAAAGAGAGCTGAAATGCAAGTTTCCAGGACAGCATTATCCAATCATAACATTGTTTAGGTTTAAGGTGCCCAATTAACAATTGCCAAGTCTGTGTAGCTGTACTAAGAATCTCTATATAAGATTAAGACTTTGTTTAATAAAATGGCATTCACTAAATCACATTGGTCGTCTGAGTGTTGTCTGTAGGAATCTTGCTCCAGCAACAAGCAATGTTACTAAAGGGTCTGTATTGGGACCAATACTACTTAATGTCTTCATCAACGATATGGACAGTGGGATTGGGTGCACCCCCAGCAAGATTACAAACCACTGAGCTGAGTTGTAGTGTTGATTCATTACAGGGAAGGGATTCCACCCACAGGGACCCTGACAGGCTTGAGGAGTGGGACAAGGTGAACCTCATAAGGTGCAAGGTACTGAACATGGGTCAGTGCAATCCCAAATGTGGATAGAGGCTGGGAGGATTGGAAGAAGACTCTGGGAGGATTGGAACTTGATGATGTTTGAAGGTCCCTTTAACCCAAACTGTCCTAAGATTCTATGATTCTAATGTTGATTCCTGCTACAAAAAGCAAATTAATTTTGAAATTAGCTCCCATGCATAACATATGTAAAACAACAATCATCATTATTCCACTGTAATTAGTGGTACAGGAGCCTGAGCTAGAACTCAGTGACCACCTCTGGGCACCATACATTAGAAATGTCTCTGCAAATCTGAGAGTGAATAAGGTTAGTAAGCAATGTCATAAGCATGACCTATGACAGAGTCAGAAAGAAGTGAGATTAGGGGAACATGTATAACAACAGTATTCAGATATACAAAAAAACTTGTATTTCATGTTCTCAGTGAAAAAACAAGAGGAAAACAGTAATAATTTGTAGCAAAAATTACTTCAGCTACAGAATGCCATGTGTAAGTATAGTGATACCGAGTGACAAAGTGTGCTGCAGACTCTTGTTCAGTGTACGGCTCTACAAATGGATCAGACAAGGTCAGTACATCTAAACAAGGAGGTTGCCTTAAAAATCAGTCAAGGACACAGTTACTGTTGTGTTCCCCAAACATATCCTCACTGTTTTGTAGGAGAGAGAGGAGAAAGGCTAACAGATGGGCTGTGCTCATAAGAATCTACAACCGAATCCTATGCAGCTTCTCTGAGTTACACAAATGGACCATTTTCAAAGCTTTCTTACTACCCTGTTCATAGGGGAGCAGAATGCTTGGAGGGTTGGGCTGAAACATCAGCTGAAGAAGTTTGCTCATTCAGACATTTTGGTGAAGGGAGTTTTTCATAGACATAAGTGTAAATTTGTCACCCAGCTGATATTAATTTCCAGTGGAACTCACTGATTTGTCATGGAAATATATCTATCTTGTTTTAATCAAAGGCCACTGGAGAATACCTCAGCTCTCTAAGGTTACCTTCCAGGCATTCTGCTCTGCCACTGAGCTCATATCTGCCTTCTTACATCTCTTCAAAAGCTTCTGCAAGCTGCCACCCATTAATAGGTTCCCCTATTTAGCGCAGCACCCTCCTCACCAGAGCCCATTCCTGCTCACTTCTTCCCTGGTCCATCTTTCTTTCAGGTCACTTTACTGCCTTTAAGCCAAAACAAACATAAAATGCAGTTATTCTTCTCTTGCTGTCATCCAGCCTCCAGAAAGCAGGGATGCAGAAGTGGCTAATTGTATATGGCAACTTCCTGGACTTGAATGGCATTGAGGAAAAGCAAGTGTGATTCTGCTAAGGGCTATTTGGGTACGTTAGCAGTTACCAAAGCCCCACTTGGACAGCACAGGAGTGTGAAATGACACTTCCTTAGGGAAAATGTGTGGCCCTTAAGGTTATTTATTTAGCTACATGTTCATTAAGTGCAGTGTGGCCCAGAAGTTATTTCAAGCTTTCAAGCCTCTGGTGAGAACAAGGTCAGACTCTACCTTTGCTTCCCTGTTAAAGGAATTCATTAATCTTGTAATATTTGCTATGAGGTTTAACACTGTTGCTTCTTTTGGGGTTGCTTCTTCTGTAACACAGTGTTTTGGTTTGTGTTTTATGTGAGGTAGATGCATTGGGACAAGACAGCTGTGGATCTGGCTACTTGGACAGAAGAACACATGGGATCAAATCAGTAGCTGCTAGATCAGCATGAACTTTCCTGGAATGGTGTCTCTTCTTGCAGGGTATTGTTGCATGAAGACCTTATGAGCATCTTTAAGGAGTACTTCCACATCACCTAATCACACATTCTGCATTAGCACACATTAACACAATCCCCTCTCGTGGTTGGACATACATAAGCATAAAGTAAATAAATACTCTGATCTGAGCAAACTATCCATCTTGGGACCAAAACCCCTCATGAGGAGCTCAGCAGGAAGACTCCAAACTAGTTCAGACACTAGGGGTAAAACCTTGGCTTGAATAAAAACAAGGATAAAAACGAATAATATAATCTGTCAAAGTAAACTTTCTGTGTACTTCAGTAGGTTATGACTAAATTGAGAAAACAAGCCTTATTAGGTAGATAATAAAAACAAGTGATGAATAGGAAGAGTTTATCAGTTATAACCAGGTAGTTAGCACAGAGCAGCTACACATATTAATGACTGCTGGGCATAGATGTCCACAGCTCTTCCATGAAATTATATGGAAGGGACAAGGCAGAAGTTAAAGTGTTCTGAGACAGGAAACAAAAGGGAGCTGCTTTCTGTGGAAAAAATGGAAAATGTCTTGTTGGTTTCAATTTTCCACAGGCAAAGCAGCTGAGTATAGACTGAGAGATTAAACCTTCAGATAATGGTGTGCTTTCTTCATACATACCATTTTATCTTCTGCCTGCTGTTTCCATGACCTGGATCTGCTGTTAAGAAACATCTCTTACCATACCAATATGATCCAAAGATTATGGGCACGAGTCCTCTGCACCAAGCCTTGTCAGAGGTTTCTACAGTCTCCTGGCAATAAACTCTGCCACAGTCATATTTCCCCTGCTCATCTCTAGTTACTTGTATCCTGATGCCAGTGACCAACTAACCAAACTCCACTTTTATCAATCACTGTGATGTGACAGATGGCAGAGGGCACTGCTGTCAGCTCTGGGTCAGCAGCGAGCGATGTACAGTTAATGTGATGGAGTTGAGCACAAGGTGCACAGGACACACAGAGCACTTACCACCTCACAGAAACCCAGAGCTCTTCAGACACCATTTGTCTTGTCCAGGCTAACTGGAGACTATGTTGATGTCCAAGCAATAAAGCAGCCAAAAACACACAGGAAAAACTGAAAATAAGCAATTCCTTCCCTAGGAAGGCAGGCTGATTTGGCATTTTGCAGTCTGTACATCTGAACCAAACAATGCAACCATTCTACTTTAATTCTGAGAGAACAACCCAAGAATCTTATGTTTCTACCAAATTTACCCCTAGCTGATTACCTGTCACTCTCATTCACTCCTGCTTTCTTCAACTTCATCTCTGCCCTCACCTGTATTACTGGAAACATTCTCATCTTCAGTTACCAGGAGGGTACTGAGTACTCTACAGCTTATATTTTTCTAAGACTGAGCACTAATTTAACACATAAATCTTAGTATTCTCATGAATTTTCAAGGGAGTTTAAAATTTGCAGATTTATGGTAAAAAGAAATACGTATATATATGTTATATATATATATGCAGAGAGAGAGGTTAAAAAACAACATTATATATATATATGCAGAGAGAAAGAGAGGTTAAAAACCAACATATCCACAGTTTTCATGGGCCGGAGCTGAAAAAAATGATTTCTCCTGGAATAACGTCCTTCTGAGGAGGCTGAGAAGTAGGGAAAAGCCAAGGGATCACAAGTGATCGTGTTACAGCAATTTAATGAGCACCCAGACACCTGCCAAGTCACAGTAACTTCTGATATTTATTTTCATACACTTTCTCAATACATTCTCTAAAATCAATATTTGACTTGTTAAGTAGTTATACCACTCACAAATCACTGTTACTGCCCTGAGGATGTTTATTTACTATCAGGACTGTCTTCACTTAACGTGCATGCATGAAAACCAATGGCAAAACATTGCTAGATGATTTGTGTTGTTTGTCTTTGTTTTGCATTGAGACATTTGTGAATAACTGAACAAATTATAAGTAAATATCCCATATGAGCCCGAAATTAACTCATCTAATCTGTGCTGATGCAAGTTTCATTCTCCTTTCTGTAACTATGCAAGAAATTGCTTTCGACTCTCCACGGAAAATGAATTTAGAGGTGCAGTTTGTACATGACAGTGTTTGTGTCGGTAATGATCGTGCATGTTCAGGAGCAGCTTGAGAAGGAGATTTGACTTACCTGAGGCAGCAGCACAGCTCAGACTTTGAATAAACCAGACCAGTCTGTGAAAATAAATACTGGTAAAAATAGTCATTAATTAAGTTCTTATAGCAAGAGAATTTGAGAAAGTGAGAAACTGTTTCCCAATATTCTAAAAACAGAAGTGGCTAAATCAACATATTCATGTGCGCTTCTCTTCAGATCTAATTTCTGCCCTCTTTGCATGTCTTTTATATACAGGAGTGTTTAATGACTATGAATAAATAATGCATTCTTGAGGGAATGATTGCATGGTTTCAGATTCCACTTTATTGAGGGCATAAAAAGTTGGCAGATTAAACTTTACAGACTGTTGTTACTCAACTCTGTTTGGGACAACACTTTAATGACATTTTCCCGTGCACTGGTATCAAAAGCAGAGATGTTTGCTTTGAGATGAGAACTCATATAAAGTGCAGTGGAATTTCAGAGAGGCGCAAGTCAGATCACATCCAATATCACACTTCCCTGGTCTCAGGACAGAGAGCCACTATGGTTTGACAAGGGCTATGCAGGAGTTACATATAAGCCATTTCAATATGTCATCTTTTCTGCTCAACTCACCTGTTTTCACCAAGCTACATGTCCTGGCATCTCATTTGAAGCTCATTTGTGCTGCCAAATACCACCTTCCCTAGATAGCAGTTTGTCCATGCAAACTAAGGAAAAAAAGAAAAAAGAGAGAAAGTAATTCCAGAAGGATATAATTTATCAGGGATCATCATTACAATTTTGTCATTATGAAATTACTGACCTACATAATTTATACTCAGAAATGTAAGTGATACTGTAGTCGACCTATCTCCTAATAGATCTCAGCATGGAGCTTGGCATGGTTTTAACTGATGCATTAGTATGTGTCAGATTCAGACAGCCATCTGAAATTACTAGCTGTGATTAATATAATTAATTATCCACTATTAGGTGCAACCATATTTGGTAAGACCCTTTTCAGAGAGTGAGATAATTAGATATATTAGCTGAAAAACATCCAGACAGTTTATATCTAAAATGATTAGGAGGTAATAAGACACATTTCCTGCTTTCACAAATAATTCTTTATATGAGGTTCTGGAATAACAATGAAGTTTGGAAGAACTAAATCAGGGCAATGTAAAAGCTGTTGATAATTGCACTACAAATAGAACTTGGAAAAATGTTCTGGCAAAGAGTTTGTCATCACCGAGCAATACAGCTGTGAGGACTGACCCTATTCACAAACTCAGGGGACAGTTTGCTCAAAGGAAAAGGTGATCCTTTGTTGGAGATGACACAACATAACACACTGATGGTTTTATTTCTTAAAATGGCTTTTTATTTCCAAAGTGAGTTAGTAACTTGAGAAGGCTAACAAAATCTAAATCAATATACGTTTTCTTTGTGATCATTCTCTTCTCTTTGTAGCACAAGAAGGGAACAAGTAAATAAAATACTGTCAAATCCAAAATAATGTATATTTTAATTTATTTTCTTAATAATAAAAAAATCTAATCTTAAACTATTCCTTCACCCTTTTTTATTTAAATATTTGTACGAAGAACAACAAAAATTTTTGATCTGCCTCAGGCACAATCCCAATAGAAATCTTTAACATTTTGACATGTGTAAGCTGCATTTCATATTCCAATAAGAAGAATTTCAGACAGAACAATTATTTCTCTATGCAATTATAAATTTCACCAGTTTCTGCTGTTTTGAAAGGCACATTGTAAGCCATCTGTGAAAAAGAGGAGGCAAGATATGAAGGAATTATTAGATAAACACAAGTGAGGGATGCATAAAGGTTATGGTGTCCTTCTGAGCAATGTAGTAATGACAATACACTTAGACTAATAACTATATGATGACAGAATTAGGTCAAAACACACAACTTTTTTATAGTCACATTCATGCCATGAAATCATGAAGCAATACCTCCCTTAGTGCTGTCCCTGCTGACATTCCACACTATACAGTACTGAAGGGCAAGGTACTGGCTCAGGCCTGAAACCTGTTTACAACATCCTTGTGACTACTGACAGCTCCAATGCCTTTTAGCTAGTGGGCATCTTGACAAAATAATGCAGTAGCCATCAGTCTGTGTGCATGTGTATAACACAACATAGGCTAAAGAGAATGGTATCATATAAAGCATGAATATTTAAGGTTATCCTTTGCCAAGATACAGACAACAAGACAAAAATACTCATTTGGTATAGATTGGAAAGCTAATAATAGGGAAATGACCTATAAAAGACCTTAAAACTTCCTCCTGTAAACCTCTTTTTTGCCTAGCCCATTTCCAAGCATATTGGGATAGCAGGCAAAATCCCCTCTGAGGGCTATTGTGCTGGTACACGGACACACAAGAACTCTGCAACATTAATTAAAGCCTTCATTAAGGATATGTTAATATGTAGGTCTATGGACATTTGACACATATTGTAAGTGATTGTTGCATGTCTTCACTTGGGGATTTTGCTGACTCTGTTCATGCTCATAGAAGATGGGAATGTAGTGACAGAACAAGCTCAAGAAAGAGTGTGTAGGATGAA
>JBCJKH010039481.1:0-11223 GCA_039877255.1 Loriculus beryllinus
GGGTCTGACAGATAACATCTCTTCCTCCCCTCTTAATACAGTTATTCACAAAACAACAAAAAGTGCTTTTGAATATTCTCCTGTGCAAAGAAGGGAAAAAGCCCCTATGTGCTCTCTCCACACAAGAACAGCAATTCCTAAACCACTGTGCAAAAAAGCTCTTGTAAGGAGAGGTGGATTTGTTTAACTATGTTTTATGTATTTCTCTTAAAGAGAAAGGATTTATTTGGTGACTCTCAGTATAGGAAGCACTATCTGCTGGGTTCAGGAATAGAAACTTATTTTTGTAGTGCTTTCCTTAATGATGTAAATTAATGCTGGAAAAGAAAAATTAACACCTGGGCAAAGCTATGACATGATGATTTCCTATCATTACACACATAAAAGGCTTTTTGGATCATTATTCCTAAAGCAATTATCATCTGCTTTTAAATATTTCCAATTTGAGAAAAATCAAAGCAGCTGGAACAGATTTGTCTTGCTCAATAACCCTCCCAACCTCAGCTGTTTTAAGGTAAAAGAAAGAGAGGACCTTTCTAACCAGTGCACATTTTTATAACTCCTGTATAAATGAGATGCCCTACTTGGGTAGCAAAGCTAATTTTGCTTTTCCAGCCATACTCCTGGCCTCTCATGGATGACATCTCTGCAGTATGTACCACACGTCCCGCTAAGAAGGCGCGGGACCAGATGTTTCCTTTGACTCAGGTCTCCCATAAAGCAACTTACTTGAATTAGTTTTATTTTGATCTTGGGAATTCTGTAATTCTTTTTTTCTTTCTAAGGCAAAACTCCCCCCTAAACATTAGATGTTCTCATGCATGTTTAAGAAATTAGCTAATAACACAACTGCTTCATTACCCAGTATTGCTCTGCTAATTAAGTATTTTTGGAGTAATAAATTACTGCTTTTATAAATGCACCTAAACAGCTTCCTCTAAATACACACAGGATTATTTAGCACTTACAATGCTTCCAGTTTATATTTTCTGAAGTTAATCAGAATACAAGTTGGTAATTAAAACAGTTTTAAAAAGCAACTAGTCTTGATCTCTTATTTGAAAAAACCCCTCTGTTCCTCCAATGGGATTGGTATTTGCTTCCTTCTTTGCTGTATCCTGACAGTGAAAACAAAAAAGTAAAACATAATAGAATGCAGTTTGTTCCAACTTAAGCACTGGCCTTCGAAATGATCACAAAATCTGCAGTGTGATGGATGTACCATAAAGCAGATTATTTAAATACAGCAAGAAGAAATGCCTTTTTCCACCACGTGAACACTTAAGATTTCACAACAGCTCTGCAGAGCTTCACTAAGGTACAGATCAAAACACTTAATCTGGAATTAAAGATGAAGCCAGAGGTTTGTTAGAACAAATTAAATGCATCTCTAAGAACAAAAAAGGTTGTTGGGATGTGCTGCACCAAACTTTTGGCTTTTGCAGCCTTATGCTATATAAACTGTAGAGCAGGACTCAGAGGGTTTGGGAAAATATTGTTTTTATATGGCTGGTAAATGCCAATGATCTGTATCTTAAGTAGCACCCCTCAGTAGGAGGTCTCTTCCCATTTCTTTCTGTGGAGTTTCTCTCTATTATGCAGTGTTACCCAGGGATGGGGGGCTGCGAGAGAAGAAAAACAAACCAGGAATTTGCAAGCACAGTTCTAGCTTTCTATCAAGCAGAAAGTCAGCACACAGACTTCTGCACACAAGGAGGCTTGTGGGTTTATGAATAGGGGATTGAAATCTGATTATTTTTTATTACAATCCAAACAACTGTCCTGTAAATGGAGAACTTTCCCTTTTTAAAAATGCTTTCCAGAAGTCTGCTGGTTTCATCATTTTGGAACATAAAAGGATCGTATCGCTAGGAAAAGAGGCTCAGGGTGGAGGTTTTTTGATGTTACATGAAATAAAGGAACACAAAAAACACAATCCTGTCTACTCAGCCTCATGCTACCCTCCAAAAAGATTAGTCCCCAGAATTTAGCAACCATATGAAAAGAGGATTCTTCCTTTTTCTCTACAAAGCAAGCAGCTTAGTGAATCTTAAAAAGCTTAACAAGAAGAGTGTGTGAAAGAAGTTTATGTACAGGAGCAAAACTGCAAATTCAAACTACTCGCCAGAGGCAGGGACAAGGCTGATGGTGGGAGTGCTGGAGCTGTTGTGCTCCTGACTGGAGGCAGGAGCTGTGCCCAGCCACTCGAGCCCTGCCTCTGCTCAGGGCACAAGGAACTGCACACAAAGGGGACAAGAGGATCTCGGTTTGGGAAAGCACTTAAATCTCTGCTTACTTCTATCCCTATTCAAAACTGCGTATAAGCAAGTGCTTAAGTCTGCCTGACTTCATTCAGACCTAAGTATGTATTTACATCTGTGGGGTTGCACTGGGAGGCCAGGGGCAGAGATGGGAGAAGCTATTCTCCATTCACCTTAACTGCAGCTTAGGGCAAATACTCAGGAGAAATAAAAAGTTGCTTGGAGAAAGTGCTCCACTAGATTCATTATAACCAATCTTCAAGACACCAGTGCTCAGTGTCAAGCCTCACCTAATCTCCTTCTCCCAAAGCACTGGCTTTAGAGGTGAAACTATAGTGAAGTCTGGAAAAAAAAAATTACATATAGCAACACTTCAGATGGCTTTTGTGCATCCGTAGCCTTCTGCCCCTATTCAGCACAGGGCTATGCCAATATCCTGAAGCATGAACTGTGCTATTTAACACAAAATGTAAAAGCCTGTAAAAGTCCAAGGCAAAACCTGGAGTTTTATCACTCACGTTGAAAACTAATGGTTAAGGTGAGCTGTTCTCAACTTATTCTGATATTTGCCACTTCTGCTTCTGACCTGATGAAGGGCTTCCTTCAGAGCTTGCCTACTTCCCCTAACTGTATTAACAGGTACAGTAAACCAAAGCCAACACTCTTCCATCCCCCAGCCATGATGGCTGCACAAGGTACTTTCCTGCTTCTAGGTTTTTAATCAGTGGAAAAGGAGATACTCAGGTCTCCTGAAAAGTTTGAATACTGAGATTCAGAGAAAGACAGAAAATTACTTTTCTCCCTAAACCGTAAGACAATCACAAATAATTTTCTGTGGTTTTCCTAATCAAAACTACACTGCTGGAGAGTCTCGCTCTTGTTTCTGCACCAAATTCATATTAAATAAAGTGGCTTAAGATTTTTGGCTAGTGCCCAGCTGCCAATCCTCCTTGGTTTCTTTCAGAAAGTTAGAAAAGTTAAAGGACTGGGGGGAGGGAAATCATTCATGGGAAACGTAATAGCAATATGAAAAGAACTAAAGGAGAGGTCAGGCCCCTTATAGATCATTGAATAGAATCCAGAAGGCAACTCTTTTATATCTCTAAGTAGATCTAGTACACCCCTCTCGGATGAAGCTTTTGTTGGTTGCCAAGCATTTTAAGTGTTGTCGTAAGAACACGTTATTAAAAGGGGATTTAATATTCAGAAACTCCAACTCCCTAGTTCGGAGTTGCCTCATAATTCCCGGCATGTGAAATACATACAGCCTTAAGCAATTATGTTTCAAAAGCAGCCTTATTCCTAAAAGTGTAAGTGTTGAAAGCAGCATATTTTTACTACACCCAGTTCACTGCATCTTAATTCCGGGGTATAAACTTTCATAACAAAGAAACTGGAAATAAAAAAAGTTGCTTAACTTCTGTTCATTCCCTTGTTAAAAACAAAGCCCTGGCCTCACCATCATTGTGATGGTATTAGGAGTAACTCCATAGCAAGGCAGCATTCTATTTTTCAAATGAGAATTTAAACGTCTTTGTTAGGTATGGCACAGCCATAAACAATGGCCAGAACCAGGGATCAGACACAGCTGAGGCACACCCTGGGCTCACTCACAAGTGAGGTCTCAAAGCCCTCATAGTTTGAAGAAGGGGCTAAAGATGACATACAAAAAAACAGAAGAGAAGATATCACCAATATTGAGGAACTACACCAACTGCTGCTAACAGAAGCACAAAAGATGTGGTAACATATCACACAGTCTCTTTTAGCAAAAGACTTGCATTATATAAGTTCCTGTCTGGTACAACACAGAAAAAAACTATGAAACTCAACAGGTACTGCATGTTTAGTTAAGTGATGGAACATGTCATTACATCAAGCAATTCACTTTAATGCATGCACTCACAAGCTCCTTCAGTACACAGAGTAGTTAACTATGACTTGTGGTACCTGTGCTCAAAGGGTCCCCAGTCTTAAGGCACTTTAACATAGGCTACCTCCACCCTCATTAGTTGAGCCTCCCTCAGCATAACCATCGCCTGACAGTTTCACAGACCTAGTTTAATTCTTTTAGTAAACTGCTTTTGGTAATTATCTCCCCTTGTGGATCCTCCTCCCTTTTTTAAGCACACATTTGTTGTTTCCATTAAAGAATATGAATTGGTACCTTTCCAACAGGGTAAGCAAGAAAAACCATACACAGGGGAAGACAGATACACTGTTACCAAAACCAGAAGAACACAAACAAACAAACAGAACCCAAATACACCTACTATAGTTCCATTCTTGTTTTCTTCCGACTATGCTGATTGCTTTATTTGCCTATCCCTCCCTTCATCTATGCAACTTTACAGAGTGCTTCTCTCACGTCACAGCTTTGCAGGAAGGAAAACACACTTCCTTTCTGGAAACACCCACCTCCACAACCTAGGGCAATTCAGATCCAGTTTCATTTTCTTTGGTGACTCCAATCACCAAGAAGGGACAATAACTGGGATGATGTTTTGGCCTACACTAGAGTTAGGAGCAAGCAGGGTTTAGAACTATCCCATCAGCACCTTGGAAGTTCACCCCTGCCTGGTGCTGGCTGCAGTGACCTCCCAGCCCACCGAGCAGCCTCCTGCACACGTAATAACGCATGGAGCTGCCCTCTCCCCCTGCCTAGAGGCTGCCAAGATGATGCTCTGCAGTTATTTGAAGCAATTAACACACACCCGCCTCACATTAGCTGCTCATCTCCCTAGGAAACCTTCAGCAAAGCCCAGCATCCACCACACCCTGGCAAGGAGCCATCCATGAGAAGCCACCCGGCCCCCCGACGGTGCAGGAGCAACAGCGTGGCCACAAAGCCACGTGCCTGCGAGCCCATAACCCCCTCCCCATTCCTTGAACTCTGCTTCTCCAACTGTCAGCAGCATTTGATTGAGTTGCAACCCCCGGTGATGCCGCGGCCGCGCCGGGATGCAGCGGGCACGCTGGAGCCGCCGAGCCGACCTCTCGCTGTGAGCTTGCTGTAGATCTGCGAGTTCACTTCCTTGTCGCGCATGTAACATCTGATCTCCTCCGCGGCCTCTCGGATGACGGTAACAGCAAGCACAAATCCCTAAAAGGAGCATGGAGGGGGAAGAGAACGGATGAAAAGGTCAGGAAAAGAAATCACATCTGCCTCTAATAAGAGCAGTATTTATCAGTACCAATGCCAACAATCTGCATTTCCTTATTCTATCTTCTCTCACTAAATCATTATAGTGATATTATGTGCTGCTGAGTGGAACTCCCAATAACAAACTGACAACAGACCTGTTGCTTAAAAAACCCTGTGGTTGTTTCTCAGCATTACCACGATGCTCTGCCAGTACCTCCCCAAGAAAGTCTTTGTGAAGTTTATCTTAAGAGTGTGAACAACACCCACTGCACTTCAGAGGTGAGTAACCAAGACTGAGGGGGGTTACACAAAAGTGCAGTGTAACACAGGATCCCTCAAATCTCAATCCACCACAGAGCCAAAGTTAGCTCACCTAACCTGGGAGATTTCTTTATATAGGAAACTATAGGAACACTTTTTTATATATACAGATATAATGCATGTGTATTCATGTGTATGTATACATACACTCAACCTACACAAATAAGCACCCTAAATATATTAATGTGAACTACTCATAGTATAATTACACATTTGCCTAATTAGGGTTTCAGTCCTACTTTTCTGAGGATGTGAGAAGTCATTTCATTCCTCTTGTCATGAGGCAAATGCCCACATCACAGCCTTCACTATATATAAAAAATAACTGAATGCAAAATTCTTCATGGGGCTAGTACTACAAAGCCAATTTTTCATTAAGCACTATTCAGCTCAGACTCACTGAACAGTTAAAACACTCTTCATTCATTACAGAAGAAAAAGAACTTTTTACAACCTGTATGCTTGAAAATTGCAACCATCTTAATAAGAAATTGCAACTGTTAATAAGAAACTTATTTATTTTAAGAAATGGGCAGGGTGATGTTAGAAACTGGGGGTTACATGAAAACCACACGAAAATATCTGTAAATACCCACCTAACCAAACAGGAGACTTTGCCAGTGGGTTGTAATTTCCAACTTTAAGTAACTTCATTTTTAGAAAGAACAGCTATGCACACACCTCCAAAAACTGTGTGCATGAGCTCGTAAGCTGGGCCTTGCTGTGGAGCTTTGCTAACACTAAATAACAATTCAAATGCTCACATATTTTAAAACAAAGAAAAATGCTGATGAATGACCTAAGAACTACTAAGACGGAAGGAGAGCAGTTTCCTTAATTATTAAAAACACTGAGGTACTTCACCTGCCAGTTCTCACAACCCTATAATAAACCCAGAGAGTCCCTAATTCTAGTGGTATGATCTAGATTAATTAATGTCAGTATTTAAATGCAATGTAGTAGGCTTCTGCAGTATTTAAAAATTAAGACACATGAAGAAAAACTCAAGGATGGGCAATCATTTTCTTAAAAAATGCCTGTATTCAATCCTCCATTTACAAACACTGAAAGTAATAAGCCATTAATGCAGTATTTTCAGAGAAGCATTTCACCCCCCCAGCATTCAGTACCACAACCATGTGTTTTGCACAACTGTGGAAGATACCTTACCCATAATCAACAGATCAAGAAAAGAATGGACATTTCTATTTATAAGTGGCATTTGTGCCTTTAGCTAGAAATTCCTATCTGCTTTCCAAAATAAAACACAAAAGCATCAGTTATTTTCAACTCATGTTTCAGCTGTTTGAAGAGTCTTCAAATAATCACCCCAAAATATTCCCACATGTGCTGACTCACTGTGTCATCTCATATATCATTCCATCCCCAACACTCACATTAGCAGCCAGTAATGAACAAAGATCTTTCTTATCCTGCTTTCTGGCAGCTCATATGCTAAATTCTAAGTGCTCACCTGGCAAAGGCAAATCTCAACTGCTTATAGAAAACCCAGAGAGATCCTCTGTGTGCATGTATACTTAATTTACAGGACAGGATCTTATGAAACTATCAATAGAGTCATACAGCAAATGCAGCATGGCATACACTTGAGGGAAAATTCAGTGCGATCCAGCCTTTAATACAAACAGATTTTTAGCAGCAATATCCCAAAGCTTTCCCCTTTGCATCTTTCTGAATTTTAGCAGAAATTTCACTGTTCTGAAAGTATAAGAGGAAGAAAGTAAGTTTCCTTTGTCATTCCTGAGCTCCCTCAATACAGCCACGAACTTTTACCACCACCATTTCTCAAATCACTGCAAAAGTAGTGTTCTGGAAGAGCCCTGTGCTTTTTATTTAAATCAAATTTCAGTTGGGTTTATGTCATTTCTTTAAAGTCTGTGTCTGTCCTGGGAGATTTTCAAAAGTCAGATGAGTTAAACCAACCTAAGTTTAAAGACAGCCCCACTTTGAGCAGACAGCTGGAACAGAAGTCCCCCTGAACCAAAATTATTCCTACAATACTATGAGCTGAAGTGCAACAGAGAAGCTTTTCACATAGAAAAAGAAATAAGTTTTAGTGTGATAAAAAAATATAAGTACATATATTTAAGCATTTAAGCTGTTTAACTGGCTCACAGAGTGCATTTTGTAGATTTAAGAAGCCCATTCTATGCAACTATTCCTCTTTCCACACTGGAGTTTCTGCTTCAAAACTGATTATTATTGATTTCCTTTCATTACAGGTGAAACACATGGCTATCAAAAGAAAAGGGCAACTAGTTTTCAGGAAGGAAGGAGTATCTGCACCGTAAGACAGTATAAAGACATCTCCATACATTGACTTTTATATGTGAGAGGTTTGTGGTGGTGGGTTTCTCAGTTTTTTCATTTGTTTTTTACAATGTAGTTAAACTATGAAGCAGCCTGTTGACCTATCCCAAGGCTGCAGGTCAAACTCTTTGACAGGGGAGCATAATTTGCCATCGTTGCACATATGGCCACTCATTAAGGTCACTTTTGAAAGGTGCCCTTCAGTCCTTTTCTGCTATTGCCAGGCTGGTCCAGGCTCCCATAAATGTGGATCACCCAAGAAGGGCGCAATGCCCCACGCAGACCCACCATAAGCGCACCCTTGGTTCAGATGCAGCTGTGAACAGCACACACATTGCCAGGGAAAGATATTTGCTCCGGCCTCCATTTGTTTTCTCATGTTATTCACAAAGGCCTGCTGGGCTTGCCATCACTGCGCCTGGTGGTGAGAGCTCTGCGCCCATTAATATCTCACAAATGAACAAGCTGGGGGCAGAGTCCTCTCACATCCCTGTGAAACCTCTACAAAATAAAGCTTAAGTCCAAAACAGGCATCTACAATACAACATATACAGTGTAAGCCTGAAGAAATAAGCTAACAAAATTAGTTACGGTGCAAACTTACACCCTACAGAAAGGGCAGCACAAGAAATTGTGTCAAACACAAACTTTCTTGAGTAAATAAGCCATAAATGACCTACCAGAGGAACCCAGTATGTGTAAAGTGCGCCAAGCCTCATTTCAACGACAAATTGAGAGCAGGCCAAAAGCAAGAAATAAAGGTTGAAGAAGTATTTGAACTGGTTGAACAGCACCTAAAAAGAAAAAAGAAAAGGCACGAGAGTAATGGAGCTCAAAAGTTATAAATATTAAACGAACAATTAAAGACATTTTTTCATGCTACTTTAGTGTCTAAATAACTTAGGGCAGTCTTAAAGTAGTCCAGGACAGATCAGTGTCCAGTCTGCTGCTGCCTTAAGGCAGCCTTTGCAGGAGGCCGACCAAACACAACCCAAAACAGCTCCAGGTTCTGCGTCTGTCTACTGTAAAACCACTGAAATTAGGGAAAACTTTGGGGTGGGATAAGGAAAAGCAACTGTCCTCACACTTACCCCAGGGAGAAATGTAAAAAAGTTGTACTTTTGATTGTTGATAACATTGCGAGGGTATCTCTGGTCTCTCTTCTCTGGATGGCCAAGCCAAACAGTACGAGGCCTTGGGTCTCTCCTTCCACAGCATCTTAAGCACTGACAACACCTATAGAAGTAACATTAATTAATGAGTTAATTTTTAACATAATTCTCTGATACACACACACCCCACCAGCCAGCAGAACAGCTGAGCATCACTTCTTTGTCACCCACCGCTTCTGGTGAGACTAGAGCTTGACTTTCTACCAAATACAGTCACTGCAGAACCTGCCTTGCAGTGTACTGAGCTGTGAGCAAACATCTCTTATGGTGTTGGAGCTGTTGC
The DNA here is from genome assembly GCA_039877255.1 of Loriculus beryllinus. Lineage (NCBI taxonomy): Eukaryota > Metazoa > Chordata > Aves > Psittaciformes > Psittacidae > Loriculus > Loriculus beryllinus. The sequence continues at coordinate 9,514 of JBCJKH010039481.1, forward strand.
TACATCTTTGCTTTCAAGAAACCAACGTATGGAGAAGCATGGACAAAGTCACTGCCGACTGCTGGGAGAGCTTCTACCTCCTGCAAATAAAAGAGCTCCAGGAAGCCAGGAGTACGGGGTACAGGCAGAAAGGTCCCCCTTGCACTGAGCCTGGATTGCAGGTTTTATGCCAGAAAGCTCTCATTAAAAAAGTAGTTGCAGTGCTTTCTAGTCTTTCTTTCGTTTCCTTGTTGAAACTCCCTCAAACAAAAGGAGGCTTTCCCATTTATAAACTGAACTTTAACAGGAATGTATATATGTAAAATGATCTCATATGTCTTAATAAGGATGGAGACAGAGATGCTTCTCTCCTTTCCTGCAACCTCTGCTTCATAGGAATTTGCACCTTTTTGACAGAAGAATTTAATATTTGCATATTTGAATATTTGCACTTTAAAGCAGCTTGCCAAGGAATAATAATGTATAATCCTTTAAAAATTAAACCTTACAAGGAATCTGAAAATGGATGCCAAATGACTACAGATTTTATTTTTATACAGTATTACAGTCATTAGCGGCATTTATGTTAATAGCAGATTTTGTGTTATCTACTAATGAATAACACATTCTCATTGACCAAGGACATACAGATCAAACCACACAGCCGTGGTTTGTTAGTTTAGCTGTAGTCACTTATATTTTCAGCTCTTGAGATGATCATCCTTCTCCAGCACCACCACAGAGTTCAGGCAGCCCCAACCAATGCCTGGACCCAGTGCCACAAACCCAAACTGCCAGAGAAATGGATACAGGACTATAAATTCATCCTATTTTCAGCCAGACTAGTCCAGTATAACCTCTGCTCTCTTTCTTTCCCTGTGTTTTTATCTACTTTGTCAGCAGTATCTTTGTTCCTGCTCTTAAATATTGTCATGACACAATTATCCAGTTCAACAATCACCTTTTATATCTTGTAATGCCAGTTTCCCAAAACCCCCTTCAAAACAGAATAGGAACACACTGGTATACTGATTATTTACGTTTTCAGCTCAGTCTTGCATTAAAGCCATTTATTTAATATAATTTCTGGCCTTTCTTAAAAGTTACAAACGCATTCAGGAAAGCCAAACCAAGTTCACTAAAACTGATATGATCACTACAGGATTTTCTCTTCTCTCTGGGGAGATATTTAGTATCTAGGATACGAGATGTGAGCTAAACTAGCTGTGAGCGCCTGTTCAAACCACTAGCACACAACACCTCACCAAAGCTCCTTTCTGCAGCCCAGCACAGTGCCTCCACCTCTGCCCAGTGAAGTAGACAACCAGCGTCAATAAATAAATCCCAGCAATACCATGTGGTGCCTGTATTTGAAAACATCCAAGTTAAGAATCTCCTCTGGCACACAGCTGGGTGTCGTACTTAACTAAACTGTATCCCCTGTTTTGGGAACCATTGCATGGCCTACAAACTTCAGGCTAGAGGTTGTTTTTCTCAGCCAAAAGATGCAAGGATGAGGTAACAGGAAGAATTCTGTAGAAGAATATGAAGGATTAGCGTGCAATTTGTTAAGTAATGGTAACACCTGAGAACCAGACTTTCCACAGGTTGCCTGCCACCAGTTCACGGCACCTCATGTGCAGTTCTGGTGTCTTCAACATAAAAAGGACATGGAACTGTTGGAGCAAGTCCAGAGGAGGCCACGAGGATGATCAGGGGACTGGAGCATCT
>JBCJKH010039485.1:6019-18926 GCA_039877255.1 Loriculus beryllinus
TTTTTCCCTTCCCCCCCCCCCCCCCCCCCCCCGGCCCCCGAAAAAAAGGTTACCTTGGGATTTCCCATTTGGGATTTCCCATTTCTGATTCAGTGAATGGAAAATTGTGTAGAAACCTATGTTGTGGGGTCATGAGAGGCAGAATACAAAGGATAGCCTAATGGAGATTTATATGAGAGTATATAGCTTGTGAAGGCTTCTCTCTCTCGGTGTTACTTGCTCCATTTGCCTTACATCACACTGGGGAAAAAGAGTACTCTCATTTTATATTAGGTTGTGTTGTGCACTTAAGTAGAATGTGTGTTATTTTAGCAGACACATTGTAGCAAGCTAATAGCTTTTTTCAGTCTTGCAAGGGACATAGATTCTGCCCCCACCCCCCGCCTTTGTCTTGCCATTTCATTTAAAGTACCATTCTCTTTTCTGAGGTATATCTAAAATGGCCCTTGGGGGGGGTGTGTGTGTTATATTTGCCTTTTCACAATGAAAATTTTGTCGAGTTTTAATGTTCTATGAGATTGAGTGTAAAATGCAACTTTTCCTAAATGCAGGTTCTCAGGAAAAATAAGGTTCTGATATGGAGAACTTTCTTGATCAAATTACATCAGTTATGTCATCTCTACTTCCCTGGTCCTTCAGTTTGTTTGCACATTTACTCTAATTCAAATTTAATTCATTATTCTAATCTGGTTTAAGAGAATTCATTTAAAAAAAAATTAGAAATACCAGACATGAAATTAGACAGGTGTAGACAAACAATTCTGTTACATAAGAGCATAACCTTATTCTTTATAGCAGTTTTCAGAGTAAGAATTGCACTTTGATAATACTAGCTGATGACCTTGCAATGAGTTTCGTGATCTCCGTGAACCTGTAGTTCACTGATATATCAGTTTTCTATGGACATGGACTTGATGGAAAAGTATCATTATCATTCAGGTCTGGAGAGAGCAAAAGAGTCACTTGACTTGTCATGCCGTATAGTTTTCCTGTTATTTTGATGATTATAGACACATAAAAGACAGATGAAGGACCAATTCACAGTTTTTTGGGGTTTTGGGTTTTTTTTTCAAGGAGTGAGGTACTATTTGATGTGAGTCAGAGTAGAAAAAAATACTGTCATGCAAAAAAGGCAATAAAATAACATTTGATAGAATGTATACAAAATACATGTATTCATAGGTATCAGAATGCTAATGTGAGGAAAACAGAAAAGGTCTTTATTTTGTGACATCGTTTTCTTTTTATTAAACTGAAATGTGGATCTTCGGAGTTAGTGGGAAGAAAATGCAGGAGGGAGTTGGAGTTGGTAGTTCAGTCTGTAAACTGAAACTTTTCAAGGTTGTATCCAGGTTTTCAAATCAATGTTTATAACAGATACAGCACTCAGCCTAGCAAAAATCAATAACATTAATAGATCATGTTATTCAAAGTTATATGAGTGCCAATTAAGTAAATAGATGAACACAATGAGATGTTGTCAGTGAGAGATCTTGAAAGGAAATGAAAATTATTGAGATGAGAGAATGTAGGTTATAGGAAAAAAGCAAGAATTCAGTCACAAAGACACTGATTAATAATCAGGGCACATTTGGATAAAGAACATAGAAGACAGAACTACAAATCTGCATTGAAATCCAGACTGCTCTAAAAGATGTCTTTAGAAGTTAATTTATGCAGGTGATTTATACTTGAGTTTTAAAACGATGAAACATATTAAGGATTATTTATAAGATGGCTGTGACATAGATTGTCATTGTAGAAAATGTTAAGGAACATAGTACTAATTTTAGAGGAAGGACATTTCACTCGGGTAAAAATACATACCATGGTAAAGCACAAGTACAAGAAGTATGGTTTATAATATGGTCCTGTGATATTTCTGAGGGAAGGGGAAAAGAAGGAATGCTTGAACCTTAAATACTTCTGCTTTAGCTCTCTGCTAAAGTGTTTGGTTCAAAAGATAACATCTCCTATGACAAGTGCTTAGCCAGAGGTATGCTAGTTTCTGTATCATCTGAACACTTGTCAAATGAGGAATATCTGTGCCTGCCCCTCCTTGCCTATATTAGTATTTCTCTTTGATTTTTTCTGAGCATCATAACCTCTCCTTTAGTTTTTATGGTTCTACCTTCTGAATGCAGTTGCACAGATTTGCAGTGTAAATTCAGGCCTGTGTGGCTGAGAACTTACTGTTTTCCCAATCCTTTTGATCCAGTGGGCAGTCAGATTCACCAGTCTAAGTAAATGTAATTCGAATCAGTTAATTTTTTTTCTTTCTGTGTAGATGACTTTTACTCATAATTTTTTCAATGGCAACTAGTGGGTTAGGAGAGGTTATGTAAGAAAAGTTCAATGAAGGCTTACTACTTTAAACTGAAGAAGCCTTTCTTAGGACTGGAAACTTTGCCATGCAAACACCTCTCTCCATTCACTGAGCAAAATCTTGTCATTCAAATGCAAAACATAAAGAAGAATCTGGAATTTTTCTGTACCTGAACATCTTGTGAAGCGGTACTTGAGAAATGTTGCCTTGCAACCCAGTCATTTGTTAGTTTTCCTCTATATGGTCTTTTGCTACTTGTCAAGTGTACTATTTTCAGTTTACCTCTGAACCTACTGGCAGTCTCAAGTACAGTTTTTTTGTAATGTAAATATAGGTTATAAAAGAATACTTTGTTTTGATACTGTAACATCAGTCATATGTTTTTCTCTTGCAACTTTTATGAATTTTATTCAAATTTTGTAAAATGCCCTTGGAAAATACTTAACTTTGAGACCATATCAAACAACTTATTGCAGTGTCACAGTTTTTGACCATATAAAGATAAGCTATTATTGTAGAAAAGTGTCTTTCATATCTTTATTTCTGTCTATCTTATCTTCCTTTAACTACTGGGTCTCAGAGTTCCTGGCAGAGTATCTGGCAGAATGATTTTCACTTCTCAGTGTAGATCTCAAGTAATGGAAAGTAGTATGTTATTGTGTTGTACAGGAAATCTGTCTCACAGCAAGGCTGAAAAGACCCAGAAACTTGCATCTGAGTGATCCAAAAGTAGCATTGAAATGCTATTTTAGCTCTCCAGGAAGATGAAAGAGCTTTTTACTTTCTTGCTACTATTATAATTTCAGAGTGCCAAGTGATAAAAGCCACCTTGGACTGAGTGCCTCCCACAGTTCTTAGCAGCATATCTGAACCATATTTCTTTATTGATAGGAATACAGAAGTTGCTAATTCTAAAAATCGAATTTTGGAGGTGATAGTTGCATGTGCAGCCTGATATGCACAAAGGATACAGCAATTAGCTGTGCAGACTGCTAACATACATAGATCCCCTTATCCACAGCTATTTGAATGCCAGTTTGTTCAAACAACTGTCTGTTAAAAGTGTTTAGAAGGCAGGTAGTGTGGCAGAGGATGACAAGGAAGGAAGAAAATGAGCTAAAGCATGAGGGAGAATAAAAGACTTAAAAATCTCAGAGTATAGTGACACCAGCTGACTTTGAAATACATTTTGAAGAGGACAGCAGCACAGTGATATACGGAAAAAAACCCACACAAGTTATAAAAGTACAAATATATTTCTTCCTTCAAAGTATCTTAAATCAATTCTTGCCCCATTTTTAGAGGCTTGGCAGCCTCTTTGTTTTTCCTCTGAAGTATTGTATAGCATCTGTTATTGTTCATCCTTTTATTTATAAGATGTACTAATAAAGCAGACCTTATAAATAATTTTATTCTCAAATAAGGACTTTAAAATAAAAGTGGAAACTGTGGCCTACATTCTGTGAAACAAAACAGGTTTTCTTAGACAGTTGATAGGATAAACAGGCTATAGTGGTTTAGTGTTATTTTAAAGTGTGTATTTCAGGTTCTAGCACTGGCATTTAATAATGAATCTGAAAGTTCCTTCTTTTGATATACAGGGTATTTCTAACATGTCACTATAAAATTTTTCTTTAGTTTGACATCTTACATATCATCCACCACTTTAAGAGAAAAAGTTGGGCTTATCAGTATTGAGATTGTATATAAATGTGTGTGTGTATATATATATATATATATGCATATACACTTATACAGAAACGTACAACGTTTCAATGGTTTTCCTTCACTCAGATGGCAGTACAAGGTACCTTGTTTTTATTTTGGTTTGTGTAGTAGGCTCCTTCTATACACACAAAGAAGTAATCTCCACTGTCACAATCTTTAAAATTTTACTAGACCTACAGAAAGAGAGTGAGAAATTCTTCAAATTAATAAATTTTATAAAATTGAGAAACAAAACTGTTAGGAATAGCCTTTTACAAGCAACATAGAAAGAAATAAGGATTAGATAGGTAAGGTGCACAGAAGCATTTACAGATCAATAGGGACTTGCAGAGGGATTGAATAGATTTAAGCTAAATCTGTGTAAGTCATTATTTGTAATCTCTTGTACTGGTAAATTGATACAAAAAGCATACACCAAGTTACAAGGGTTAATTCTGTCAGTTTAAAGTGAATAACCTTTACTAATAGGTGAAACCTCATGAAGTGATCCATAGCATCACTGTGTCTGTGTCTCTAATTAGAATAAAAACATTTTACTGCCAAGAATATTTACAATTGACTTCTATATTTCACTTTCTGTAGAGTGTAAGGTTTCTGGGTCATCTGTATAGTGCATGTAATTTTAAATAATGTCTTAAGGCCTATATAACATAAACTATAAATCAGTTAAGATGTTGGCGGAATGTGGAACCAAATGTTGTCTCTTATAAGACTCTTCTGATCAACCAGGAAGTCATGTGCGGTTGCTTATGCTTGTACTAGAAGGGATCTATATCCTGCCCCTCTGCAAGCTTTATTAGCTCTGGGAAGCTAAGATAATTGCACAGCTTCCAGTTCAGAGCTGTTTGCAACCAGTAGGTTTAAAGTATGGTCAGAGAGCTTGCATCTGCCCACAGTCTTACCATGTAGGTGTAACCGCAGTGTGCCTGTTGCTGCACAACTATCAGCCTCAAGTCACTTTCAAAGGATATATATATGGAGAGGATTCCACCCCCTCCCCCCACCAAAAAAAGTGATGGTGAAATCAGTGTGACATATTCCTGTAAAAAATGTTCTGAGAGATGTATTAAACACTTTGTATGAGCATTTAATAAAGGAGGAATGGAAGAACTCCCAGGAAGAGCTGTATTTTGTTAGTTCTATCTATTTGAAAAATCAAGGTTGTTCAGATCTATTACGCTGGTTTGTAACTACTATTTCTGGCAGAATAATCCTTATCAAAGAATGACCTTTACACTAGAAAAGATATTTTCTGTCAACAGCAGTGACTGTAAATCAAATGCCATCAAACTTTTATTGCAGTTTTTGCAAAGACTTTTTACTTTTATGAAGTCATCCCAGGAGATTTAAACATGGACATTGTTGGTGTTTATGGATATCCATATATTTAGAACAACAGTATCAAAGCGTTTCCCTAAATATTTTTGTGTTTACTGACATAGAGGGCATTTCTTCCCTTACAAGGACTAACAGTAATCAGAAACAGTTACAATTAAACTCAAAACAAGAGGTGAAATATTGTACTCTTTTAATACTAAATATTATAATGTTGAAAGTTCTGAAACATTCCTGTTTTTCAGAAATCAGACAATTGTTTAAGCTTAACCAATGAAAAATGACAGTTTATATCATACAGATAGCACAAGTGACTCACAAAGCCAATATTGTTCTTTGTTTTACAGTGTTGTCTGCACATTTTCGGGTCTGTGAGCCGTATACGGACTACAAAGGTCGCTACCACTTTGGTTTTCACTGCCCCCGTCTTTCTGACAATAAATCTTACATCTTTTGCTGTCACCATAACAACACAGTATTTAAATACTGCTGCAATGAGACAGAATTTCAGACTGTTATGCAGATGAACTTAACAGGGAACGCAGATGGATATATGCATAAGTAAGTAAATGAGTTTTAAAGTACTCTTCACCAAACTGTTCCTGGTCTAATAACATAGTCTGAGGTATGCTTAATGATGAAAGCAATTAGAATAATTACACATACAGAAAAACATTACTAAAAGGTTTTTGCTGCTACAGAACTCCAAAAGGAAAGGATATTTTAGCTTTGCTTTTTTTGCTTTGACATGGGCTATAAACATTGCTAGGAGAATAATCACTGATGCTGGGGAACAAAACATATTTGCTTTATATCAACACTGTGTGGTCTCCTTGCCTGTTACCTGGGATACGTCCATGTACTTCTGCTGACTGTCCTCTTAAGATAAATGTCAGTAACTTTGTTCATAAAGAACCAAGTACCAAGTAGATCTTTGTTACTGATTACCTATTTACAATGTCAAAATCTTCACTTGTGGTTTATCTCTTACTTAGTGTTTTCTACTCTAGCCACACCAATCTGCTATGATTTCTCTTGGTGCAGAAGGCAACTTCCAGCTAATGTAAACCCCCCAGGTTGAATTCTGATCAATCTGCTTTCCCCTGCCATTTTATTCTGGTATACAGCCCCTTTAAGTCAAGGAAGGGGAAGATTAACGACAACTGGAATTCCAGTCTATTGATTTTTGTTTACTACATGGATTTTAGTGCTGTTTTCTGCAGTGCAAAAGTCAGTCAGTGTGTTGCCATTCATTCCCATGGAAGCAGGTGCAGGGCTGCTTGAAGGCTATGGTGTTGGAATACTGATGTCTGCTCTTTAAACTCACTGCTTGCAGCTGTGCCAGCAAACCATCCTTTTCCTGAAGAGCCCCTCCTTATACAGCTCTACCTAGAGAAGTTTGAACCTTGCATACATGTAGAAGTTGTATACTCTAACTTGACAGTTGTTACATGACAATCACCTACTATAAAGAAGTCTGTGTACTGTGTGGTGTAAAAGAAGGACAAAAATAGACTCTACCCTTATAAGATGCCTTATATTAATGTGGATTAATACTGTCTTGTTATTGCATGTGCAGCTATGTCCTTGAGGTGAAATTTCCTTGCCTTGGCCTCATAATGCATCTGAGAACACCATGAGAACATATCAGACAGAACACTGGGGAGACACTTCAAGTCTAACGTGCCACTCTTTGTGCAGTCCAGACAACCTAGAAGTTGGTAGCACCCTCACCTGAGGCTGTTCAACTCTGTTATTATGCCTCTAGGCAGCCTTCTGGAGTTTATACCACAGAATGCCTCAGTGCCCAAATGTAATGCATACCCTACTCTTGCTCCATGGTAAAAGTCTGATATGCTTCCCCTTTGTTCACTGGGATGACTATGCTACCATGGCAGCATCCAGATGACTGCCTAAAACGAGGTCCTAGGAGGACTCTTAGTACAGAAGCGCTGTGCATATATTCACAAACAGAGCCAGAAGCTGCTTCACACTCTAAGTAGTAAAAAGAACGTCTCAAGAGCAAAGTAGCATGGCTTTTGCCCCCACGCTCAGTTGTCTTGCACACAGCAAATTTATTTTTGCCTTAATGTTCTGTAAGCCCTGCACCAACCTTGATAAGCAACCAAGTCTGCCTAACAGGCAACTTCATCACAGAGTTTGGGATGTGGCCAGATATTACTAAGGTAAGGTCCTTCTGTTCTTCTTTTCACTAACAACCTGAGTAGAGCAGCCAAGCAAAGAGAGACTTGGGGTGTTGATTGATGAGAAACTGAGCATAAGTCAGCTTCAGCGTGCACTCGCAGCCCAGAAACCAACCATATACTGGCCTGTATCAAAAGGAATGTGACCAGCAGGTCGAAGGAGGTGATCCTGCCCCTCTACTTCACTCTTGTGGGACCTCACTTGGAGTACTGTATGCAGTTCTAGTGTCCCCAATGTAAGAAGGACATGGAGCTGTTGGAGGAAGTCCAGAGAAGGGCTATGAGGATAATAAGGAGGCTGGAGTACCTCCTGTATGATGACTGACTAAGATAGCTGAGGCTGTTCAGCCTGAAGAAGTGAAGATGCGTGGAAACCTCATAGCAGTCTTCCAGTATCTGAAGGGGGGCTACAAGGATGCCAGAGGGGGACTCTTCATCAGGGACTGTAGCGATAGGATTGGTTTAAACTTCAACAGAGGGAAGTTCAGGTTAGATATAAGAAAGGAGTTCATTACTGTGAGAGTAGTGAGGCACTTGCCCAGAGAAGTTGTGGATGCTCCATCCCTGGCAGTGGTCAAGGCCAGGTTGGACAGAGCCTTGGGCAACATTATCTAGTGTGAGGCATCCTTGCCCATAGCAGGAGGGTTGGAACTAGGTGATCTTAAGGTCCTTTCCAACCCTAACTTCCAACCTTAACCGTTCTATGATTCTATGAAATGGACAGAGCAATCAGCCACTTTCCAAACCAAACATGCAGACGAACAGGTACAGTCTGATTGCAAAATATTCACTGCGATATAGAACATTTCTCTGCCTCCTGCATTCTCTGCTTGCATGTCTGCTCACATATGTATGTGTACACACACATGCACACCCCTTCCCTGCCTCCTCTCCCCCCCCTTGAAATAAATATAGGGCTGTTCGTATTGTAGGGCCATTGTGTGAGCAGTTCCTCAATGGGGAAAATGTAATTTGGTATTCTATAAACCATAATATTGATTTGAATGAAAATATTGAGGGAGTAGTGTCAGTATTACATTATTTTCATTTAGCCATCTGTTTGATTTGGGGATTTGGATTTGGGGGGGGTTTGTTTGGTTGTTTTTTTTCCTTTAACAAATCAGCTCATTCAGTTGTGATGGAGAAGGAGGCACATCTGTAGTCTTTGTTGGTAAGATTCATGGTTGAGACCTACCCACACACTCTTTACCATGTATGTTGCCATCCAGAATTTCCTTTGGACATTTAGCTGTGTACTGATCTTTTGCCAAGGTGCAAGAAATCATGCTAAATACAATGAAAGTCTTCTGGAAATGTAGCTTAGAGAAGTGAAAGAGTGGAACTGATACTGCCTTTTTTGTCACTTCCTGAAACATCACTTCTGATATCAGTCAGGGTTGGGAAAATGGATAGACACTAACTTTCTACATAAAAATCTACCATTGTAGTGAGATAGAGGGTGAGAGATCTCCTCACCCTGAACTCACTGAGATTAGTAGAAAACTGCCCAGTAATTTTAGTATGCTGTAAAAGGGCAGAATTAAGTGAAGCTTAGATGCCTGCATTAAAAACATTGTAAAAAGCATTTTAGTACACTCTGACTTTATTTAACATATACGGTTATTTAACTTTATTTGGATTCTAATACATCCAGGGTTCACTTTACAGTAACTCTTTGTTTGGATCTAATTTCACACACCACTTAAAAAAAATTCAAATGAAACCTATTTTACTGTGGCAAGAGAGAATGATTTAGGGTAGAAGAGTAGCTATGAACTGAAAGAAAGGATTATAGTTTTCAGGGAAGAGTGATTCAATACTATTACTTGGTTTATTTCAATATTATTATTTGGTTTATTTTTCCCCTTGGCCATTCTTGGGATCATCAAAACAAGTTTCATGTTTTATAATACAGTTGAGGGAAAAATTAATGAAGTGACTTGTAACTTCTTTGTTGTTGCATAGCTGAAAAAGCACATTTGTCTTCTACAGTCACATGGTATAACTATAGCCAGGTTTATTTACATTTTTTCCATTACTATAACAAAAAATTTCTATGTTCTTAAAAGTGCATAATACTGGGCTATTATATCTTTATGGTTGTGCAGATTAATCAGTCTAATATTTTTGAATGTGAAAAATTAATTTAGTATTCAATATAGAAATAACAATGGTGTTTTGCCATCCAAAGAATTTTTCCATAAAACTTTGTCTAATAACTTAAGACATTCACTTTAACATTCACACCCTCTCAGATTTTCTATTATGCATGTTTTGGTGGATTATCAGCAGTGCTGCTATCCATGGGGTACTTAATCTGATACTGGAACAGTGTTATGGCAGTCTGTAATGCATCCATGTTTTTTCCTTATCTATTATTCCAGCTTTTCAGGGTTGAATGGCTTTTGCACACCACACTACAACATTGCACCAAAAGCAATGTGGGGATAAAATAGCACATATACAGTACATCCCCTGCAGAGCTGTCATTTGCTTAAATATCTCCCAGAAACTCATGCTTGCAAGAAAGCAAATAAAAAAATCAATAAGATTGTCAATTCCACTACCAACTGCTGCAAAAATATGTAATTTAGCTAGGAAGACCTTTCAGGTACTACAGTAACAGATTCTGCATGAAAACACTGGATTGGGAAAATGCTTTGAGATAATAACAAAAGCAAATAGAAAAAAAATATCACATTTAAAGTGTATACGCAAAAACTGCACAGATTTCCACAGTGTTGGAAGCATGAAGCATTTCCTGGGATGTAAACTTGCATTTCCTTAAGGCAACATTGAGAAGGTGTTACTACTCCGAGCAGCAGCCCTGTTTAAGGAAAATAGGGAAAGAAGCAGTTTCCATGGCCATCTGCCTACATTTAAACTCTGCAGCTGTAGAATTCTGCTCAAAATTGTTCTGATTTGTTGTTTTTTTTTAAGCTTGAATTCACAAATTAATTATTTTCTGTTCATGTGCTGCACATAAAAAACAACAAACTCTTGTAAAAGAAAAATAGATTCTGGTCCTAACCTGCTTGTCATCTGCTTCAAAAAGTTAATGGATTAGATGGAAGAAGTCATGTGGGTAATAGCAGTAATAGAAGTACCTGACCTTTTATTGCATGTAAGGGTGTTAGAGAAATTTAAGCAAGGTTCTGTAGGTGAAATAGGAGGAGATAGATGGTAAAAGAATCTACTGTTCTCAAAGGACCCAGTTCAAGGCTCCCTGAAGTCAGAACAAACCTTTCCACTTATGCAAGTGGGCTCTGTATCAAGGCTAATCCAAATACACACCATATTTCCTTAAAAGATGAAGTGACCTACTAAGCTTTTCTGTTTGTCCGTGAATTACCCTGTTTCACAGGGAAGCTGAAAAGAAATTATCTTGTGACTTAGCTTTTACAAGATTTAGCTTTTGTATTTGTGTGCCAGCAACAGTAGATGACGGGGCAACATAGCTTTAGAAAGAATTTTTAGTGTTGTACTGCTAAACCTTGTGTTGAGCCTAAACAGAATCCTCCAAAATGATTGACTGGGAGTGGCAAGAGAACTAGCAGAACAGGGCAAGCTACCCAGAGGAGAGGAGATACAACCTTACCGAAGAAACTAATTATACTTGATAGTCCCTGTGAAGGAACAAACTTCTGCAATCTGAATCTTGGTAAACTTGGAATCTTTTCACACTTATTTTTAATTTAAATGACACTTCTACACAAAAATACAGGAAAATCAGATTGCAATATGAAACTTTAACAATTAAATTGTTCAGTTCAGTGAAATGAGAGCAAGTCTTAATTGGTTTTTGATTCCCAGTTCTCTCTTCTGTCTCTGGCCTTGCAGAGTAAGAAGTTTGGTCTATTTTCTAATTAAGACATTATCTTAATTTGTAGGGGAATCAATTTTTTCTATAATTAGTAGCCATTGCACCTTAATAGTCTGAGAAAAGGAAAATATTGAAGTATGGAATTACCCTCTGTGTACAAAACATACTACTTATTCATTTTGCTTGTGATTTTTTACAGGGCCCTCTTGATAGTCCTGTTGTCCCATTGTCTGTTAATTAAAGCAGTCCTTCAATTTGTCCTTGTGAGAAACAGATGTTATTTAGAAGGAGCAGATGGATTACTCACATATGGCATGATTATAAATTGTTGCTTTAAATTGGAACATTCAAAATAGGTCTAATTTTGCTAACCAAAATTTAGATGGGTGAAACTAAATACCTAAAATACAAATTCTTTTAAGTTAGCTGTAAGAATTCCTTGCTCTCGTATTGTTGTCAAAACAATTTCCGTTCTTGTTATAGATCAAATACAGCTCACCTATTAGTAAGATGGATCCTACTGGTATTAGTGATAAATAGGATTTCTTACAGTGTATTTCTTCCTGACTTCTTCAGCCTTCACTTCCATTTTCTTTATAGTAGCAGAAAACTTGTAACAGTTTCTGAAACTGATTATTTTTTTTCCATTCAAAGCACTTGATTTATTTTATTTCATTGTATATTACACTTGGTTTTGGAAGCATCTTTTCAGTTACTGCAGAAACAAACCTCTATCATTCCTTTCTTCAATCACTATTTCTTTGACGCAAGAAATTGCAGCTATTTTGTATACAACCTGCTTGATTTTTAATTACTGCAGAGTCATCAATTGGGGTAATCCCAAGCACAGATACGGGCTGGGTGGAAAATGGATTAAGAGCAGCCTGGAGAAGAAAGACTTGGGGGTGCTGGTTGATGACCCAGCAGTGCTGACCCACAGCCCAGAAAGCCAGCCGTATACTGAGTGGCACCAAAAGGACCATGGCCAGCAAGGTCGAAGGAGGTGATCCTGCCCCTCTACTCTGCTCTCATGAGACCCCTCCTGCAGTACTGCATCTAGCTCTGGGGCCCCCAACACAAGAGGGACATAGACCTGTTGGAGTGAGTCCAGAGAAGGCCATGAAGATGATCAGAGGGGTGGAGCACCTCTTCTATGAAGACAGGCTGAGAGAGTTGGGCTTGTTCAACATAGAGAAGATTCTGTTGAGACCTTGAAGCAGCCTTTAAGTACCCAAAGTGTGCCTAAAAGGAATCTGAAGAGGGACATTTTACAAGGGCATGTAGGGATAGGACAGAGGGCAATGGCTTTAAATTGGAAGAGGGGGACTTAGATAAGATATAAGGAGGAAATTCTTTGTTGTGGGAGTGGTGAGGCACTGGCACAGGTTGCCCAGAGAAGCTGTGCCTGCCCCATCGCTAGCAGTATTCAAGGCCAAGTTGGATGGGGCTTGGAACAACCTGGTCTAGTGGACAGTGTCACTGCCTGTGGCA
>JBCJKH010039488.1:0-10917 GCA_039877255.1 Loriculus beryllinus
TGGTAGTATTTAAAAATCTCAGCTAGGCTAGCGTTGTATTCTATATCAATATTAAATGTAGAAAACACATGTTTTCTAATGTGCAACTTCTAGCTAGGCATATTTTTTTCCTACTCATAAAATAATCTCTGAATAATCTTCTGGACAGGCCTTCCCATGCCACAGTAAGGAATTCTGCAGTGCCCTGTGTTTATAAGAACCCTTTATGGACACGGCATCTGAACAGCAGAATAGCACTAAACCCAGGATGACGGTCTTGAGAACAGTCTCCTGAACTAGTGCTGCTCACAAATAACATAGTATTGAGAGCAAGAAGCAACTACAGTTTATTGCCAGCCACTTTGAAGTGTACTAGGTCTGCTTCAAGAAACACCAGCATCTGATGGAAACCTGGGAATGCCACAGGACCCTGCTCCCTGAGTGCCAGGGCAGCCAGAGCTTAGCTAAGTGCCAGTTCTTCAAACAGCTCAGCTGGGATCTTCGACAGATTTAATGCTTATTTGGAAGTCTAATACAGAAAGAAAATGATAATTCATTCTTAGAAATCATTCATAAACCAGCTTTGGATTCTTTGAGTATCCAGTGACACTGAAGTCAGCGCATACTCAGCACCTAACAGGTGCACCACGACCTGGACAATAAGAGGGTGGGATACTCACATAAGATGACCAATTCACCTTACCAAGAGGTCTTTTCACACATTGATTCTGCTGGCATAGGTAGATACAAGATGAAGCTGCATGCAACAATTGACAGGAAAACTCTTTCATAACTGATACATTTTTGTAGCTTTCTCTCCACCTGCAAGATTCTACTGAGCACCAGATGACAAAATGTTGTTTTGCAACTAAAACACATCTATGGTACTCCTGCTCGAACAATGAAGGCAACTGTCAGGTTAGTGCTAAACCTGAATTCAGATTCACTTAAGGAAACTTTTCACTGCAGTTTTGTAATCGAGGGCATGAGCTAACCCTGGAATATACCTTTTCTCATCCCATCCATTTCCCCTTCTCTCACATCCCTTAATTTCTATTACATCTTCCTAGGGTTTGCCTAAGTTTGTTTCCAAATATGCATTTACTTGTTAAT
This sequence comes from Loriculus beryllinus, assembly GCA_039877255.1. NCBI lineage: Eukaryota > Metazoa > Chordata > Aves > Psittaciformes > Psittacidae > Loriculus > Loriculus beryllinus. Next base: position 1,093 of record JBCJKH010039488.1, read on the forward strand.
CAAGAAAAGGATTTATTTTTCTATGGCTTATCTTCATTGGGTATCACTACATCAACAAAGACAACAGCAGGAGGAAGAAACGTCAAGGCAGCTCCATCTCCTACAATCAGTGTCTGAGGACGTATCAGTGAACCTCAGGATGATGATCATAGCTGTGACTTATCACCCTCTGTCAAGCAGGGCAAATACCAGCACATGTCTTTTCATTCTGTCTCACCTGAGGTCATGCACACCAGCATAGCCTGGTACAACCATACTGGCAAATAAGTAAATTGTATGAAAAATGGACATTATAACTTTTCCAGAGTAGCACAAGACGAGGAGAAGAAACAAGGAAACTATGATAAGAATGTGCATTATTAAGAAATACAAACTTGTGAGTTTCAGTGACAGAAAACGGAGACTTGATTTCCACCTTCACTAGAACAATGTAAAATTCCAGATTTCTCCTAATACAGAGAGAATATGGAGACTGCAACCGGGCAGTGATTCTTAAATACGGTGGTTTTGCTGTATTTTTCATCTGGGTGAAGCTTCCGTTAGTTTCTGCTCCTTGTTTAAGGATTTTTGAACTCAGCTCTGTAGCCTGCCGCCAAGCTGGAACCTTCTGAAGGAAAGAGGTACAGTGCCGGAGAGTGCACAAGCAGATGTGACAACACCTGGCCAGGTCCAGCCCCTGTGTGAAACCGGAGCACCTGCACCGGCGGCACCAGGCACGCAGCCACCACACGCACCTATGGTAAGTCAGTTACACCGGTACAGGGGAAAAACTGGCGTGCATGGGAAATAAATGAATAACAAAATCGGGAATGAACGCTTAAAGGCTGAGAACAACCTCACTTGAGTTCGAGGAGAAGCTACGTACTGCCCAAAACCACCCGGCCCGAGCTCCGCCCTGCAGCCCCGGCCTCCGCCGAACCATCGATAACGATAACGATGAAAAACACACAACCGCGAGCAGGAAACTTTGACAACGGCCGGTTCCCGCCCAGAGACAACCCATCGTCAGCCCGCGCGCACTGGAGTGAACTCCCAGATTTAAGTCCGCCGGCTCCGCGCTCGTTTCCAGGCCGGTTTTGGGGCGCGGAGAAGCGGGGAGAACCCGCCCCACGGCCGGGGGCCGCGCTGCGCCGGGGCGCGGGCCGAGGGGCGCTGTCCGCGGAGGGCAGGCCGCGCCTCCCCGCACCGAGCGCGGGAAGCGGAGTCGCCTTCTCCTGCCGGCTGCGCTCACCTGTCCAGAGTCTCCGTGCTGGGCTGCCGCGACCCTGCCCCTACCGCCGCGCTCGCCGCCCGCACTGCTCGCCGGTTCACGCCGCCGCCCTCCACCGCCGGCCCGGCCGCCGCTGCCGCCCGCTCCATGTTTCCGGCCGCCGGCGGGGCTCGCCGCGCCGCGGGGATGGAGGGCTGCCGCCCCTCCTCGTTCCCCGCCCCGCTCCACCGCCCGGCCCGGTCCTGGCTCCTCAGCCCGGCCCGCTCGGGCCCCGCCGGCGGCCGAGAGCTGTCACCTGGCGGCCGGGCTTACCCACAGGCCTCCGCGCCGCCACGAGGGCGGGCAACGGCCCCGCGCGGCGGGGGAAGGCCGAGCCGGGGCTGAGGGGAGGCCGACGGGGGCCTCTGCGGCACTAGCCCCGGTAGGCGTGGACCGTGTGCCATGGAAAACGGCCTGTCAGAGGTAAAGGGTTTGAAACCGACATCATGTTTATTGCTTCTCCGCTCACACACGTACATGGCAGACGGATGTTAAACTCTCCCCCTCAACGCCCCAAAGACGCTTCACAAGTCACACCCGGCTCCAGTGCAGTGCTGCGGTCTCCAGGGACACGGTCACCAAGGGAGAGTACTGGTCAGGTATGACAGACTGCTTCCTCAAGCATGACAAAATGCTCACTGCGAGGCAACAACAGAACTCAATGCAGCATTAGAAAAATACATCAAAAGGAGGTAGTACACAAATTAGTTCTAAGGGATAGCCGTAAGAGTAATGCTGGGGGGAAATAAGGCAAAAGCAAATAAAGAAGGCATCCAACACACAGAACCTAGTTTGTGTGGTGAGCTTCAGTTATTGATAAAGTTTATCTTCTGAGGTCCATGGAAGTACAAACACAGAAAGGAAAAAACCAAACCAGCATTCTGAGATGGACATTTCATACAGGACATGAATCACTTAGAGCTGGTCTTTTACATCCCTGCTCTTTTTGTCCTCCAGGAAAAGGCACACAGCACCTGGAACTCCCTCATTCACTGCCCCAGGTTTGCTGTTGGCTGCAGGGGATGGATGGTCCAAAGGGATGGAGGCACCAGGCAATGCCCAACACGCACAGTGACAGCTCGAATCATGCACGCAAGGGGAAGAGCTTCCTGTTAACACAGATCAGTTTGTATGCTGACATTCAGAACTTTAAACTAGTATTTTCCAGAAAGTACTGTATTAAAAACACACCTACATTTGCTTACCATTGCCATGTAAAAAATAAAATTAAAACACGTATCTTATCTGTTGACTTGAAAAAAAAAAAAAAAAAGAAAAATCCAAGCCCACACAGACCTGTTACAGAGCTTCAAAGACTGAAATTCAACTGAAGCAGTAATATGAAGAATGATATATATGTAGTAAGTGCAAAAAGATCTTTTCCATATTAAATTCTCCCAAATGCAGTAGGTTAACATGTAGTGTTTACATAGTAAACCAACTAGATTTTTGGAACTTCTCCACACTGCCCAGAGATGTCCCCAGTACGTTCAACTCAAATACAGAAACTTCAAATATTCTAGTAAAAATAGCTTTTTTTTTTTTATAAACCACAAGTAAATAGAAGGCAAATATACTAGAGTATGCATAGCTTTCAAAATGTAAATATATCATGAACAATTGAGTATCCTCTTCATTTATCTGATATAATGCATCTCATTTACCTTAACAAGTCAAGATTTTGGGACAACATTGTTATTTTAGAAACACACAGTGAAGAACATTAATGGGAGAAAGAAATCTAGAGGACAAAATTAAGTCATAAATCGTGCATATTTAGAACTTGCATGGTGTATGCTCTGAGCTTCCCTGAAAACAATAGTGCAACTCAGCGTATCTACTGAATTTAATCGAGGCGTTATACTTTCATTCCTTTGAAAAAAATACCATTCTAAAAATATTCAGATGTCCTCTAATCTTCAACTTATTTTATGCAATTAGCTTTAAATTTAGTTTTCATACGCAAAATATTTACACTTTATAAACTTTCAGAATTTCTAATAAACTATATACAATTACATAGAACTTAATTTATATATAATCCTATTACATCTTGCAAATCAAAACTCACCACATGTACAATAATTTACAATGCCAGAAGCCTCAAGCATCAAAATATCTCCTTTAAAAGAACAATATTAGAGTCCCCTACAAATTATGAATTGCAGTATTTCCTGGACTGCCTGAATATCATTAAACTTCTGGGAATATGCAAACTATTAATTAAATATCAACCAGCAAGGTTTGTGCTACTTTTGAAAGTATTTTTAAAAAACACCTGAAAGGAACAAAGTAAAGGTTTACAAGAAGCCTCTGAAATGAAGGCTTGAAAATAGAATTTACTGGAAGGTTCAATGTATATATGCAACTCTTGTATACTGAAGTCCCTTAAATACTTAATATGTCTGTTGAACAAAAGTTAAATTAGACAGTAAGCTATAAATGCACAAGTCTTCAACAGTATTTATGACCGAAAATTTTTGCCTACTTTGGTATAAAAGCTCCTTTAAACAGGCACATTTACTTTTAGAAGACAAACACAAGCATTTATACTATGGCTATTGCCGCATATTTAAGCAAGGTCTCTGGGGGTCTGTTTTTAATGATATAAACCTTCTTTAGAACCATTTTACTCTGTATTAATCCAAAGAACCAATACTGCCAACAGTGATAATTTAGTGCTGAACAGTTAGCCAAAACAGGACTTCTCAGAATCCAGTACAACTGTCATTTGAAAATTGGTTATTTTTTATAAAAAATAAGATTTTTTTTCTTTTATTTTACTATCTACTGAACTATCTGAACTTCTTCTTTAGAAGCATTTCAGTGAAACCCCTTCCGTATTTTTATTTCAAAAAAGGAAAATCGGCAATTTTCAGGTAACCAGAAAATTTCAACACTTCTCTGAAATCTTACAATAGAATTTATTTTTCTCTCATGAGCTCCACAAATGTATTCCTAAAAGGAATACACAATACCTAATTTTACCTAATGTGGATAATCTATTGCCATTAATGGTTTACTCATGAGATGCAAGACTGAGCATGAATTTCCTTAGATGACCTACAGTGTAATAAATTAAAGCATTCTTAATGAAACCAATCAAATTCATTTCAATTGCACCAGACGTTCCAAAATAACTCTTGAAGCCCTCCATAACTAGAAGCTGATTAATAATGCTCCCAAGTCCACAGGTTCTGAAAGGCACATAACTGAAGTTGGTTTTGTTTGCTTTGAAGTTGTCCTCAAGTGAAGACAGCCTAAAATACTTTGTTAGGAGAGTCTAATGTAAGGCATTAAAATCTTCCTCTTTATGCTATAGATCTACATTAAGCACTGCTTGCTAGGACAGCGCAGGAAGAAGCCAACATTTCCTTCAAAAATGTGTTTGTACTTGGGACACAATTTGTGAGGGAGACGACGATGAGGCTGATGAATTGGATATCTTGGAATTATTTGTGATCTGTAGTTCTTCAAGTCTCCTTATATAATCATCACGTAATGCAAGAAGCTCCATGTATCGCTGCTCCATTGGATTTGGCTGCTAGAAAGAAATCTGTATTAGTCTTGTCACTTCAGTCCCACTAGTTCTACACAGTTAGGCTGCTGCAGTATTTCTGCTGTCTTGGCATTACTCTGTAGTTTCCAACATACGTAACAAGTTGTAGCTAAACAGAAATGTTTATATCTATAATGCAAGAGCCCTCTGCCTTTCACTTGTTCTCATCCAAAGCAAATCTTTACACAAAACAGTTCTTGCCACCTCAATAAAACCAGCCAGCACTTCCTGGAGCATATGGATTTTATTTTCTTAATATCTAACAGTGTGAGGAAGATAAGTGCGACTATCTTGTCGGAAGTTTTGCTCTTCTTGACTTACTAGAAAGTTTTAGATTCCAGAGATCAAATGTCTCGCCATCTTCCTTAAAAATAGCGTTAAACAGACTATTTTAGCTGCACTAATCAGATTAAGATGGAATCCGTATCTTCAGATTAAACTTCCCTTACTGATGAAATTTCCTGCAGTTTTTAATAGCAAATTCACAACTTTGTGTAAATAAACAAGTGAAATAAACACAAAAAATTAATAATGAATTCCGTAAGCAAGCTTGAATGTGTTTAAAATCAACTGCCCCAGCTTTCAGGAGACTGCTCACTTGAAAGAGCATTTTAACTGCTTCCTTTTTCAGACAGTGTAATGAAACAAATGGAAAACGCAGATAGAGAGCTGAAAGTTCTTCTCAACTGTATATATCTGTCAAAAAGTTGCCGCTGTTTCACAGTTAACTGCCTGTAATTAAAAGCTACTAGCAGCACAGTTCCAGAAGCAAATACAAATGCCTCACCAATTCAAGACAGGCTGAAGCAACGCTCTGAAGCGCACCACTCGCTCTGCACCCCTGACAGACAACAACTGTGGAAGTTGGATCAATGACTGAATGTAGTTACTAAGATGATTAGGCATGTAGGGTTAATGATGTGGCTAGTGGCAGATCAGACTCTTCATCAGGCTTAAGTCTGAGTCTGATGCAGAACATGCTTCTAAGTAACAGCACTAAGAAAGGCCATAAAAAGACCTGATTCAGGTCACATGTGAGCTATTCAGTTGCTTAAGTCAAGATGAAGCATAAATTTCATGTGCAGAAAAAAAAAATAGAATTGCATTTTGCATACAAAAGTGGTGAAAATGTGGGACCAATAGTAGTAGCATAGAAGATTATCCCACGGGTTTGCATTTCTAATAAGAAATTCCTGCCAAAAAATCTTTCCTGAATGATGGCAATGTGCATTTTTAACTAGATTTACAGCTAATCTGCTTGCCTTATAACCCTTCACTTTCTAAAATAATTCTTTGGGTTCACCTTTTGCAAAATGCCCTCATTTTTCACAGCAAGCAACAAAAGCTTAAAACTAAAACTTTAAAGCTGGCAACATACTTGTAAGAAAACACAGCAAATTGTCTGCCTCTCTTGCAGCCTCCTGTTGTAAATAATGCTGGAGATCAGCTACAGACAAGGAAGTGCACTGCTTGAAAACTCCTGATTCATTCCAGGGGCTACATTATGAAGACTGCTTCTGTCAAAGAATTTGCTCCTCTATTTTCTCCTACTTAAAACTCAACAACTTATTAAGAAAAACAAATAAGTCTCTATACACTATGTGCCACATTGGTGAAATTTCTAGCAAATTTGTTACAAACATTGAGTATCCATATATTAAACATTAAAAGCACAGAACTGAACTATGTGTAATCTGATAAAAGTTTTCCTGGGCTTCTGATCTGATCCACTTGTATAACTTTCCTTAACAGCTTTTATCCAACTCTTACACAGTGTAAACAAGATTGGGTCATTAAAGTTACATAAAAAATATTTTGCCACAAGCCACCAATACAAACAACAGAAAGGACAGAATAGGTCATCTCAGCTTGTAGAATACTTCATAGGCTCTCTGAGAAAAAAGGAGAAAGATTTAAGCAAATGCGACTACATGTGCTTGCGATGCTAATACTCAACTGTTCAGGGATCAGTAAGCCCTATTTCTAAGGGTTGTTACTCACCCTTTAATATTACCAAATGCCCTTAAAATATGCTTCCCAAGCCTAGTCCCCAAGACAAGGGCCTAGAAAAAGCTTAAGAATGACTTGTGAAATAATAATTTTCACCTTTTTCTCCATCTTTAAAAATATAACAATAAAAAACCTGAACAGATTACAGGACTATTCTACAAGCCAGTTATGACACAAAACCCTATTTCCAAAGTCTGAAAGCATTTTGTACATTGTAGAGAATTTACTTACTTGCTGCCGAATTCTTGGGTTCCACCTGATGTAGTAATTGACCCAGAGTTCTAAGTGACGCATACTGGCTACCGGATAGAGCGCCCGATTTAGCTCTTTAGTATAGAAAGGATTGGTGTACTTAGATTTTTCACTGTTTATCAAAGACCATAATGACAAAGTTTTCTCAGTCACTTTCTAAAATGAAATAAGAACAGTAAATATTTATACAAAATCCATCACAGAAGCCAGTCACATTCTAATATTAATACATTTCTGATTTATTTAGAAGCATAAGTTATTGTAAGTTACTACACTAAGTTAACTGTATTAGAAACGTTCCAAGCACAGTGCTTTAGAAGTCTTTTAGTAACCATATGGTATTTAAGTTACCAAACCCGAAGAATGTACTAAGTAACTATTCTATAATGAGAAAGGCATTTCAAAACCATTTTCCTACAAGGAATACAACCAAATACAACACAACCAAAACTGTCTGTGATCATCTAGAGTCAAGACAACAGTACAACATACACAAGCATATGCTCCTAACTAACACAGCTTTTTAGATAGAAAAAGACTAACCTCTTTTTCTCTAGAAGACTCACTATTATACAAGAAAGTACCAAACCGGCAGCTGTACAAGTGATCCAGGATTGTAATCAAGAACTGCTCATTGAATTCAAAGGCTGTAGGAAACTAAAACCAGAAAAGACAAATTTGTTCTTTACATTGTAAAAGCAGGGAGGGATGCACAGTTCTTGGTTAAGAGGCTAGAAGTGGCATCTAGAAGCCTGAATACATCTACAAAAACTTTTTAAGGCAGTATTTTCATATGATTTATAGCAGAGTAAGTGTACAGATGACATGAGCTGTTCAACTTTCTCAAACTAGTCAATGAAAAGAACTCTTCTCAAAATGTTCTAACTGCCTTTACTTTCTAAAAAGTATAAAATACAGAATGGTTACAGTTTCATTTTTACTATCACAAAAGAATAAGATATGCATAGTGCACCAATCAGGAAAATAAGGACTATTTCTAATTTTTGACATAAACAGATTAATTTGCTGTTTTGTTTCCTTACTTATTGAAAATGCAATGTTTAAATCACAGCACTCAACAGCTCCTAAGCTTTGATAAAGCACATTTGTTCTTGTGTTCCAAAGGACAGCTTTACAAAAATAGTGAAGTGAAACACAGACCCTACTGAGATAGCTGGATACAATTCTGGTAAAAGCATTCTGCTGGGTCACATCTCTCCATGTGTTTCTGAGAAGCCCAGATCCAAGACACAGAAGCCTTCCACGCATAGCCAATGCTGGATTATGCAACAAAACTACAGCGTGCACACCACTTTTGGAAATACAAGCTTTTTGGCTACAGCATCAGAGCAGAGGGGTATGCTGTCCTCTGCAAATACTTTTGCTTAAACAAAACTCTAGGTTTTTAATTCAGTAATCTCTTAACAATGTTACCTTCCGAAGAATAATACATACCTGTTTAGACACCTGCCACACACAATCAATGAACTGGAGAAAGATGGGCGATCTGTCTGCATCAGCATGATTTTTGTCACCGTGGCCTATTCTCTGAAATGAAGCAATACAGCCTCCTGTTAACCAAAACAGTCTATTTTATGGCCAACAGACATTGTTTCTTATTTTGCAGTAGAAAATTAGTGCTGCTGTAATAGAGCAACTTGTTCTTATGATTTCAAAATTAGTCACTGCACTGAGGAGAGATTCAGATATACAGAAATACTGCAAAGGTGTTCCAAAGGTGCCTGAGAAATATTCCAAAGGAATAACTGGTTCCATTATAAAAACCTTCCAGTTACTGGATAAGCAGAACTGTTAAAGCATCCATTACTTTGCAAGTAAACAAGCCTTGTTTCAAACTATATTTATGCAGCAAGTTTGTCAAAATCCAAGTTATATACTTTGTCTTCTTCTGTAATCTAAGTCACCAGAGAACCTAGATCAAACTATCCACACAGATTCTTCTCTATTCCCCTGCCTCACAACCTAAAGATTCACCCTGAGGCAGAACATGAAAGAGCTCAAAGTTAACATTAATGGTCTTGACAAAGAAATAACACAACATTTTCAAAGCTTGGGTGAGCCACCTTTTGTGAGGAGTACAAAATAACAAAGGAATTCTCCCTACAGACAAAAAGTAGGTTTGTTAAAAGCTTCTTTTTCACATTTGATAGCTGAGATCAGGTAAGAGATTCAGAGAAGAGATTCTGTTAGCTCTATAATCCTGCTTGAATGTACTTACCTGGAGGAAATGAAAGATGATCATCATGTATGTTTAACTAAGATATTGTCTATCTGCCTGCAAGATAGCAAGCTTAAAGTCTTAAGGATGTGACAAATCATAAAACCAGTATGCTACTCTGTGCAAGGACTTGCAAGATAATTTAGAATAATAGAACTAAATGGCAGGAAATAGAGGGAGATGAGGGATTGATAATAGCTGAACTCAGTCAGCAATAGCAAATAACAAGGTAAAGCACCATAGGGAAAACAAATTGGCCTCCCTGCTCTCCAGTTTTCCTGGTTTAAAAATCCATAGTATTTGTTAACAGAGCCATACATGTGTTCAGTTAGTCTGACATAAGGACTGAAAGTCCCTCCACGTCCACTATAGTTACCAGTTTTAGGATGCCTGAGTATTCTCCATGTATAATTATGTTTGTCTCGTATTTCTTATACTAGAATGCATTATAAGAACGACTTTCCACATAGCAAGCAATTCTGTCATCTGGATAGTGCATTAAGTTCACTATGCATA
>JBCJKH010039490.1:0-11777 GCA_039877255.1 Loriculus beryllinus
AAGTGTGCTAGTGGGTTTTCTGGTTTTGTGCTTTTCACAAATGGTGCAATTTATAGGCCATCTGCATGGAGGATTTCATTGCAGAAGATGCTTTCTGCGTTCAGTGTAGGAATATTCTCTGTAAACCTGTTCTAGTTGATAGCAGTTTTGGACATAACACAATGCTGGTAATTTAATTGCTTACCTAATATGAATCTTGCATGAGAAACATGGGGACTACAAAGCAGCTTTCAGTTTGCACTCCTCAGTGAAGATTCTGAAAAGGGTGTTCAATTAGACTAGTATTGCAAAAAAGATTCCTTTTAAATTAGGATTTAGAAATTATATGGACTTTAGTCTTTGCACTGACTGTGGGGTGAAGCTGTTCACCAAGATACTTGAGGAGAGAGCCTTTTTTCCTTTTCTTTTTTTTCTTCTCCTGGAAATGTGTGCACTGCAGTTAGGCTCAATATGTGGGAAGCTAAATACATGATGCAACAGGGAACAATGTGAATTTGGAATGCATAAGAGCCATTGCATTCCTCTTGGCCTTGATACTGTCAGAGCAGCCTGTTTTCAAACAACCTGCTCTTGCTTGGATGCCTGCCACTCCAAAACTTCTTTTCAGATAATAAGGAAGAGTTAATCATTTTCCACTATTTGAGAAAGAAAAATATGCTACCTTTGGACTCCTTAATCTATTTTCTTAATGATAATAAAAGCATAGCAGGCTTACTTGGTTGTGCTGTGAGATGGAAGAAAAGAGCTGTGGGTACTGTGGGTGTCAGTGGCTGCAGCTCTGAGGGAACTTGCACTTTCCAAGTGCAAGCACCTTTTGTGGAATTGTATCAGTAGAATAGCTGGAAGAGATCCTAATGCTGCCCCAAAAGAGAGCTTTCTAAACAAAGGCATGTGTTTACAGGCAAAGGGAACTTTCTAGAATAACAAATTGGTTCCAGATTGTCTCAAGGAATGATTGAAGAAAGGTTGTACAAGTACTTCTTTTGGCTCTGTATCAGCACACTAGCGTTGAGTTTCTTGATAGTTCCAATTATTGTTACTCCTGAGGATCCTTAAGGTCTGTAGCCCAAAGGCACCTCACTCGGTGTCCCTGCTTATGGCAGGGGGGTTGGAACTTGATGATCTTAAGGTCCTTTCCAACCCTAATGATTCTATGACTCTATTCTATGATTCTAAGACAACCTATGTTGTGCCTTTTAGAGAGGGAGAGCAGGGGAACATGGAAGAAGTGACTAGTTTGTGACAGTGTGACATCTGCGGTCAAAAGGAAAGCAAACTCAGGTTCCTAGTTGCTATCTTCACTGTCATGTTGGTTTTTTCTCTGAGGAAATAATCTTCAATCTAATACTGTCTACTTGTTGGCAGAACTGTTCTTTTGTAGCTGTGTAGATGCTTTTCTGATGTTAAATTAGACTCTGTGATGTTGTATGTTTGGTTGTGTGAATAGGTTCCTCCTTCAGGACTGAGCTGCATTGAAACATTTTTTCATATTGGAAAATGAAGTTAGTTGAGACAGTAGTCTCAATGCATCATCAGCATTTGGAGTGTCATATGATAATGGTCACAAGGGTGGCCTCATTAACACAAGACCAATAGCATAGGCCTTTAAGTTATGACATCAAGAACTTTAATTGTTGCATGACATTTTGCTATTCCATAGGTATTAACTCAGTAGTGGGGATGTGAGTGCTGATAGCATCTGAATATATAACCCTTGGCTTTCTGCTTATAGTATCTGGAAGAGTTTAGCCTCGTGGGACCTTTTTTACCTCATTCCGTGGGTCTGCATCTACTGCTTTTAGTGAAAGGAAGGAGAGGAGAAGTGGGTGGGGGTTGGAGGGAAGGCAAACAAACATACCAGACCAAAGGTAATTATCTCTGCTAATAGTCTGTCTGCTTGTACTTGATTGAAATGCAGCCTGGCTCTCCTGTATCGCTGATCTATTCCCAAAGAGAAGTTCCAGTTGCCTACAAAGCCAACACCTTTGGACAGGCACCATCTGGCCAACTGCTTATTAAATCTCGTGGTCCTGCCTGATTCTACCAGTGAAGAGACCACTCTGAGAGAAAGCAAACGAGATGGATGCTGCCAGGGGCCCCAAAACCTCTCTGCACTAAAGAAAAATGAATTCCATACAGCCACTCTAGCAGGTGCCATGAAAGAATAATTAAAAGAGTACTGAGGAAAACCAGCTAATTAAGAGGACTAAACATGGAATCCTCTGATTCTTTAAGTTGGCCAGGTTTTTCCTGTGGGAAGGCCAGAAGTCAGTTGTGTCTTTATGCTGTCATTTTGGTTGTCCTGTTTTGAACCTGTGTGAGTGCTTCTTTGAATCCCAGTACAAGTTAGGGCAGCCATGGTTCCCTATGCAGCCTCACAGCTGTGGGATTTACTTCCTGGCTATGCTGACCTAACACCCCTGGTGGCTTTTCTGTCCTCCTACAGCAGCAGAGGTGGACTCCACTAAGCAGAATTGGTAATAGATTAATCTTTTACTGCATAGATCTTATGAAGGCAGGCTGAGTTATCCAAAGTGTGCAGGTTTGGGATCTGTTGCTCTATTGCTGCCATGTCTTTGAATGGAAGCATAAAAACAAGAGAAAAAAACCTTTCAGAAAGATAATACTCTTAAGGTAATCTAAAATTGTTGCTGGTTGGAAGAAGTATGATATTGATGGGGTATTTTGTCAGAGATATACACAGGGAGCTCTAATTTCTATTGGAAATTATTTCATATGAAATAAGGGGTCTGCTCTATTGCTGCATCCTATGCCTGTCATCGTAGGGATCTTACTCCATTTTTGAATTGAAAATGTTGACTGGCCTTAGGAAGGCATTAGAGGGTACTTGTAAAGTCACAAATGACAATACAGTGTCTCTGAAAAATGTTATTTCCACAAAATCTTCTGAAAATGCAACATGGGAATAATAACAGACATTTTACAGCAAGGTCCTTACAATTAGTATGAAAAGTAGCATAAGTAACTGTTACATGATCAATGCCTTACTTTGATTTTAAAAAAGATGTTTTTCCCATTATCTGTTGCTATGTAGCTTCATTGCTAGGCACTGTGCCCCAAAAATATTTTCTTTGTTTGATATTATCTGACAGAAATTTAAAATGAATCCTCAGATCGAAAACCGTAAGTCTGACAGAAAAACATATGTTTTGTGATCTCTACTCCAATGCTCAAGTATTGTGAAAACTGGGGGGAAAAAAGTAAAATGAACCAGAAATGTCTGTCAGCTTGTTATAGTTCTGCTATAACAGTGTATGGCATAACACAGTTAAATTCTCCTATTGTTCCATCTTCAAGTCAGGACTGTATAGGGCCTATTCTCACCTGCTTGCTCTCAGAAATTCATTCTGAGCAAGGACAAAGAAATGCAACAGACTCAGGTCTTTCATTTCTACTTTCCTTCCATTTTCTTTCTCCAGAGGGTCTTCTATTTTTTTTTTTTTTTTTTTTTTTGCCAAGCAAAACATACAGCAGAACTTCTGGCATGGTTTCTCCTGCTGGGGAATGAATGGTGCAACTCATAATCACTAACATTGTGCACAGATGCTCAGAGAGATGATAGAAATGGAAAACTGACCATAAAGCAGCTGCATTTTGGTGTGATTCCCCTAATGCAGGATACTTGGAAGCTTTCTATTCCCGGTAATTAAACCAGGGAATATTACAAGAAGCAATGGCTGAAATGACTATCAGCTATCTTCAAAAAAGCATGGGTATAGAGAATATTTTAGTCTGCAGATTTGATTTTTCTTTGTCTTCTATCTGTGGGACCACTTTTATTTATTTAAAAAAAACCCAGTCTGGTAGAATTATCTTCCTCTACAGCCTATGTCTTTTGCAGCTTCATTTTTAAGATGTTTTACAATTGTGCTTGAGCGCAAGTGTTGGCCAGAAATGTGCAATTGGGGTGAACTTCATTTGAAGTTACTAGGATTTTTAGTCTGTGAGATCATATAGGACTAAACAACATACTAGAATAATCTTGGTTGATGTTTGGTGTTAAGCAGTTCCAATACATAAGGTGTACTAGGAACTTCCTTAGCAAATCTAAGAAATCAGATAAGCAAATCATAGTTATTCAGTACAGCCAGAAAATCTGGTACTGAACTAATATTCCCATTCAAGTAAACAAAAAGTATGCTTACCCCACTTTGGTTTTTTTCTTTCAGGGACCTATGCCAATATATTGTCACATTATCCCCAGTGTGTTGCTGGAACATCATTGTGTGTCATGGGGACTGAGAGAATTTAACAGGTGTGCTGGGGAGAATGTTATGCAAATGTTTTATTTAAAGGATGATTTCATGAAAGGAAAAATGAGACTATCAACTTAAACATTTAAGGTTCTTGAGCATTTTAACATTCAAGGCAATAATTAGGACCTGGAAGTCTTACTGTGAAAGAAGCTGAGTCTTATTAAAAGTGTGTGCATGTGCATGTCTGTATGCAAACTTTATATATAGACACAAATATATCCTGCTGCCTCTGTCAGTAAGGTTAACAGTGTCCACCTGTGTAGTATTGTTTTAGAGGAGTCTATAACTGGATAGCTAATGAGCACTAGGGAAAAAAAGGCAGCTGCTTGTTTTTTTTTTGCTTTTAAATGGCCATGCTTATATTTTGTCCACAGAACTTTCAGATACACTCTTTTTTTTCACCTTCAAATCTGGAATAGCATCTCTGAAGGGTAGTATTTCAAGCAAGAGTTAAGTGCAAGATTTTTATTTCTCCTTTACTTTGAAAGCATATTTCAAAGCCTTGACAGTGCAGTTGTTATATATACTAGTGCATGTCTAGATAAGCTACTGGTTGCTACGACAGGAATGTTAAAGCAAGTGACTGTGCAAGCTCAAGGTCTTCACTCTGTTCATTCCTCCTTTCATAATGGAGATCAGAATATCTAATGATGGATAACCTTGAAAATTTGGCTGGGTTAGAGTCTTTAACACATGAAGTCTGAAACTTAATCCATTTAATTGCTATATTGCTAATAGGCTTTGGGTCCTCAGCTACCTGTGTCCACTCCTCAGTCCTGGATACTTGAACTCACCCAAGCTCCTGCTCTTCTCCTATCTGACCAGTGAATCACAAGCAGTTGTGGCCAGCACTTGAAGCCCAGTCCCTAATATTCCCAGCAGAGTACTGAGTCTGCACTAGTTCTGTTCAAAGATTAAACTGAGATAAGAGCCAAGCATTTGAGATCTAAACTGCAACTTTCGTCTAGTTTCTCAGACAAAGAAAACATTCTGTTAATTTCAATCAAGCCAAGCACAAATGCTCTTAACTCTGGCCAGTTTTCATGCTCTGTTTTATTATCAGGGCCAGGTTTCTAGTGGCTGATCCAAAAAGATAAATGAAACACATGATATGTCTTAAGCCAACAGGTGTTGCAGCTGCTTTTATAACGCAAATCTGAAAACAAAACTCCTCAGAAAATCTCATATGAACCAATTTTTCTGTCATGAAACTCTGTTTTCAGACTTCGAATAGGCTGCTTTGGAAGACATCACAAAGCATTGCTGAATGTCTTTGACTGACAATTATTTAGAGAAGTTACTGCCCTCATAATGTAATTTTCCAATGTCAGTATATAGTTAGGCAGGATGAACAAAGAAGAGTTCCCATTGTGAAATACTGAGAAGCTGCTGTGCCCCTCCCAGCTCAATGCTGCTGAATAAATCAAGTTTAACTTCCAGTTGTGCAACTTCTGGCTTTCTGAGCTTTGAAGCCTGTACTGAATGTGCTGCACAACTGGTCCAGCTGACTTCTGCCTTTGATCTCCAAGGATCCCTTGGAAACATTATCTACGTGTTTAAAACTTCTTTTTGTTTTATTTGGGACTTTTCCCCCATATTTTGTAAAATCTGAACACTGTGCTTGTGAAACATGTCACCTTCACAGAGCTGAAAGTTTTCAGCAATAGCAGCAGCACAAGCTGCTAAAAGTTCCATTTTCCTCCACTGATGTGTCTCAGACACAATGTTCGCCTTCTTGGGGGATGTCGGTCTTTGTTACGCCAGGTCCTCTTGGAGAACAGGGATCCTTTATGTTTAGATGGTTTTTAAGAGGCTGACCCATCAAGCAGCTCTCAGATGCTCTTGCGAAAGACTAATTCCATGCTGTAGAATCGGTATGCTTCTGCAGGTGAAAATGAAAGCTTCAGCTTGGTGGTACGTTCCAGTTGCTATTGAGCTGTGCCAATTCTGAACTGTGACCTGTGGTGTAAAGCTTTTATGTTACATTGCTTTTATTCTGAGAGGTCAACAGTACCCAACGCTCATAGATTTATTTAAATGTCCTTAAGAATGTTCCTCTTTGCTGTTTGTATTTGTGACAGTAGGTAACGAGTTCCTCAGAAGATAACAGGCATTTGCTGATTAGGTATCTTAGCAGCAGTTTTAGTAATATGGTTTCAGGATGATATTTGGAGATTATCTCTCTCCTGCCAAATTGGTGAGCATGTCAAATATTTCTTTGTAGGAAACAAAAATGTTCCCATAATTGCTCTTTCTGATAGCAAATAAAAGTCCAGTTTTTTGTATGAAATCAGTTCATTGGAGGAAGAAAAGATCATTTCAGGCTACAGGTGACAATGTGGTGTGTAGAAGGAACAGTCCAGAAGAGCATGTCTTAAACAGGAGGTCTCTTTGCCACTGGGTGGTTGGAGGATGCTGGAGAGCCCTGCTATGACAGTTGTAGGTTCTTAATGCCTTTGAAGGCTAGCTCAGAAGTGGTAGATGGGAGGCTTGTTTACCGGTCAGCAGTGGTCTGTTGTATTTATGCTCTTCTACAGAGGGAAGGCCAAATAATCAACCAACCACTGAATTCTGCTGCTTTACAAAGCTCTGTGAGCAAGGTTTTGTAACCTCTGTGTTAAGATGTGGCAGCGATGATGGTGATTAGGCAACAGTCCTAAACTAGTTTTACAAAAAAGCAGCAATGCAGCTATTGGTAGAGCACCACATGGAATGACAGGAGGAGCTCTAAGAGCTGGTTTCATAGTGCCTGTATGTGTTCTGTTGCAATACAGCTGCTGTTGTCAGTCCCTCAGCTATCTAGTCTTGATTGCAGACCTCTTGTACTGTGATGTAGAGCCACCAAGAGATGCAGTAATTCTGTGACTTCAGCTGTTTAAAAGTTTGTGAATGCTCATCAGGAAGATCCTTTTTCTGGTCAGGGGACAGTGATTGTACTCTCCATGTACCTGTGCATGTGCCCCTTGCCTTAACCAAAATATTATTTTTAGGGTGAAATGAATCACTGTCTGGAGATGCTTCTCTCTCAATTGAAGCTGCCTAGATGTCTAGTTTAGATTAGGTGCCTGACTTTTAGACAGCTAAAGATACTGAGCTGAATGAAATTCTCTGGACTATTTCCTCTTTGTGCTTGGAGAGTATACCCACATGCCACAGGCGATCTTGTTCCTGCACGATTGTGATAAATAAGAAATGAGGGACTGATCTTTTTCTTTTGGATAAAACCTAGAATTGAGGCGGAAAAAAAATCCTGTATATATAACCCTTTCTTCTGGAGCAGGCTTCCATTTTTAGTTTCCAAATCTTTGCCTTTGTTTTGAGAAGGCATCATGCACTTGCAGCTGCATGGTTAGAGAGATACTGCAAATAGATTGCATAGTACCCTCTGTATAGCATGCCTGACTGAATTAGTCTTTTCAGCTAAAGTCTGTCTTTTGTCTAATACTTAGGTTTTTTTTCTTACTGTTTAAAAAAAACCCCAGAAGTGAGATACTGAGGTTTAGAAGAAGCCTCTATACACTTAGATTCAGCAGGGATATAGCTCAAAGATAAATGCCTTGTATGAGTATTGGAATCTACAAATATGCACAATGTATGCAAATTCTGATCCTAACATTAAGTTTACAGAGTTTAAGTAACTTGCATCAGAAGTATATATATGCCCTGGTCAATGTGCAGGAGCTCTTGTGCTCTTCCTCTGCCCTGTTTGCTGGGATGCTCTTGGAAAGAACAAGCATTTGCTACTGTCTCAAACATAACTTTGAGCTCTGCTTGATCTTTTTTAAATGGAAGGATTTGCTTTATGATTAATCAGATATGATAAAAGATTAAAGGACTATGTTTATTCTGGGGGGATGGGGACAAAAACATAATTAGAGCAGAATTTAACTTAGATCAGTGGTTTGAAAACAAATCCATCAGAATATCGGAGCTTAAAAATAAAATGCACACTGATCAAACATCAGCAAATCTGAGAAGCCCTGCAAGTGAACACCACAGGGTTGCTTTTGCCAAGTGCAGCTTTTAAAGATCCTTTTTTTCTACAGAAACACCAGTCTACAATCTTCATTTTGCATATATAATAGTGTGTTAGCACTGCAATACTTGAGTATGTTTTGGTGTGTTTGTTATTTGTGTATCTTCATTCAGCTGTTCTGATACAAAAACATTACTTCAGTGTTTTGAGGTAATACATGACTCTGATGTCAAGGAAATCTGTTAAGCTGTTTTACGCCTTCATAACTAGGGAAGACTTGGACCCCTGGAGTTAATCAGGTAATATACAGACATTAAAATACATGCGTATATATGTTTATATATGAAATATTTGCATATCTTACTGTTTTATACCACCAACCTCATATGAGGTAGCTTGATCAATGAGAGTGTAGCACTTTGGTTTAGAGGCCTTTAATTCATGAGTGGTTATATAATGAAGTCTATATATACCAAAAGGCAATTACAACCACAACTGCAAAACTGCTGCAATTTCTCTACGGCTTGTTTTTCCATTAAGAAAATAAAAAAATAAAAAAAAATAATAAATTGAGAAAGCAGGATCTGGAAAAGAGGAGGATGTCCAAGACATATGACCCAATGCTCTTCTGGCTCTGATACCGTTCACTGAAGTCTTGGGTCGCTATCACAGAGAGAGGGATGGTAGAACTCTGACTGTGTTTAGCTTTATTAGAAATGTTGAATTCCTCAGGGTTAGACAATTTACCTTAAGGGAGTCAAGAAGGGCAATACCAGATCTGCTCTGCTCTTACTGACTCTTCAAACTCAAAGATTGGATTTGCATTTCTCAGAGAGCCTGGAAGGTGTTTGTACGTGTGAAAGAGAAAATAGTTGGCTGGAGGGCTGAGTTCTAGTGGAAAGTTGCACAATGGGGAAGAAACTCATGCTTTTTTTACAGATTTCCTCATGCCCCACGAGACCACACATGTCTCTTAGGATGCATAATAGAACAGCAGGTATGTTCCCTGGTCTCGTTCTTTAGGGAATTTTAGAGGTGTTTTGAGAGTCAAATTAATTGTTGCAAGGTCTAAAATCAAATGAGCTGAAAAACTTCAGCACAGCCTCCAAATGGCATTGGCATTGTGAGCTTTGGAACTACAACCCTGAATATGTTTTGTGAGGAACTCCTTAGGATTCAGCTGCAGGTGGAAAAGCCAATCAATTGAAGGCCTTAGGTTGGTGGGGTTGTGTCCTATTTGTTATCTTTGGGGTTTTAGTTCTCCTTTTCTTATAAGCCTCTTTGCTTTAAATAAAACTTTCTACTCTGTCCACAACCTAACTGGATGCTTTTGAGGAATCTACAAAATTTTAATGTTTGCCAGAGGGAAGGATTTATGGCAGAATTTAGTACTGAAGACCTTTGAAATGAGACATTGAGCCAAGGCTTGTGATGTGTGCTAAACATTGGCTGTTGAATGCTTTGGTACTTAGGAATTTGAAACTTCTTGTGTAGCAGTACTGCCTGTGGGCTACCTGCTGAAAGGGGGAGGGTGATGGTGTAGGAGAAGCAATGCTAAAAATTGGTTTTTCCATTAATTTTTGTTGTTTGTCACCACAGGCTAATGTGTTGTGCAAAGGTCTGAGTTAACTTCAGAAAAGAGAGCTTGTGCATTGCAAGCAATAGAGCTGCATTAATACTGTGTTGCACTTAGGTTAATTAGTCCAGCTAAAAACAGGCCACTCATAATGTCACCATTGTGCTAGTGCCTCAGTGGCACTTCAAGCCACCTGTTGAGAGAGGGACCCTGGCTGCCAAGGGGTGTCAAACTGTGAGGCTGCACCAGAGCAGAAGTCACAGAAGTTCTGAAACACTGGTAGATAATGGGCCTTAAGCTGTGGGAGTAGCTCTGCAGCCTTTATCCTGCTTTCAACTTGATGTGCCAAAAGCAGCTGGAACAAAGATGTTTGATCATCCAGCCCCGTACTTGGGAGACAAGATCAACAGCACTGCACCATGTTGCCTATTCCTCAGTGCTGAGCCCATGAGCTAGAAGCCCGCGGTGTTAATCTTTCTCTATGGCCTTCACTCTGAGAATCTGTCTCAGTGACAAAGTGAGGAAAATAATGGCCAATACACTGGCACCATATGCCTGCAAAAACATTGGGTTCAGGGGCAGCAGGAGGCAGTGAAAACCTATAGAACATCTCTTAATTGCTCTTGATTTCTTGATCTATTTTACTCCAAAATTTTTCTTTTTTTTTTCCTCCTCAGTGGAAAAATGTCTGTGAATTTTACCATTTTAATCAGCTTTTCTTAACAGTATACTTCAGAATCTTAGTAAAACTAGGTACAGGAAGAAGTGTGAAGTCTAAAAAAGCACTTTAGGTTACAAAGACATTTAAGCACCATTTTTGACTGAATAGCTGTGGTTTTGGAATAAAGCAGCCCACACACCTGCTACAGGTGCTCAAATGTGTGCTTATGCAGATCCCATACATTATATATTGAGACAATCTTGATTTAATGAAAAGTTTATCATGTTCTTAAGAGGTGAAAAAGTGGACTTGGGCCTTCAGTTAGGATATTGTATGTGCTGGAAACTGAAAGAACAATGCTATAATTGTAGGTATTCTTTTTCCTGCAGATAGAAGTGGCTGCCAGTATGATGTGGAGGGCTAACAACTCTCCTCAGGATATTCATGGCAGGGGTTAAACCAGTAGATAAAAGGTGTAAATTCTTTCTTAAGAAATGTAAATCGGGTGTTAGGGAGCTGATCACTTTCTAATACAGCTCGTGTATTTGAAGAGGGGTAGGGCTATTCTAGCATAAATTGCATAGATTTTAAAGCCAGAAGAGATCATTAGGATCTTATTACTGCAATATAACAAACTATAGCATTTTACCTAAGTGTTTCTTCACTTAGCCTATATCTTTCCAAGAAGCTAACCATACAGTTTTGGAGATCTAGTCTTGTGTTAACAGACAAATCCTTAAGTGAGGTGTTGCACTGATTAATTTAGTAGATTAATGATGTAGTTCCTTGATAAGTTTTATCTAGTGTAATTTAATGTGACTGCTGAAAAGGCCATTTCCACTGTCATCCATTTGCTTATTTCTGCCTCTTGTGCCAGCTCCATTTTTTGTGTTTCCTGCGTGAAACTGAGGTAATTTGCTGTCAGATTGATTTCCTAATCTACAGAAACTAACAAATTATTTGATTTTCAGCTTACTCAGTTCTTTGGTTTGGTTTCTCACACAAACAATAGTGCTGATTCAATGGAGATAGTGGGAATTGATGTCCATAATATGGAGGAGGAAGATGGGACTGTCTCCTTTAATCATCAATGCTGAGTAATGACAGATTAAATGGGTTATGGAATTATGGTGTGAAACATAACAAGCAAGAAAAAGGAAAAAGGGAAATATAACCCCCATTTTCAAGAAGGGGAAAATGGATGACCCAGGCAGACCAGTCAGTCTCACCTCTGTGCCTGGCAAAATCTTGGAGCAGATTCTCCTGGAAGGCATGCTAAGGCACATG
>JBCJKH010039495.1:0-14921 GCA_039877255.1 Loriculus beryllinus
CCATCCCTGGCAGTGTTCAAGGCCAGGTTGGACACAGGGGCTTGGAGCAAGCTGCTCCAGTAGAAGGTGTCCCTGCCCATGGCAGGAGTTGGAGCTGGAGGAGCTTTGAGGTCCCTTCCAACACAAACCGTTCTGTGAAGTCAGTTTTCCTTTTGTTAAATGCATGGCACTTTCCTGCAGCAATGATCCCTTCACCCTCTTTCCGCATCAGTATTAATGTTCATCTGCAGGAAATGGTGAGGGAGCTCACAGCAGGGGCAAGAGAAGTGCACTTACTTGGTAGATTGGGTTTTTCTTAGCCATGTCCAGGTACTGGTTAATCAACAGAGCTATAACTAATTCTCACTAGAGATTGTTCACAAGTGTGACAAATTGCTCTTTGGCAGGAATTATGTAGTCTCCACACCTGAAGTTACTTCCCTGTTGCATGCCTTTCACATACGATGTAGTAAAAGAATCTGAGCTGTAATGTGTTTTGGAATAATATTTCCAGTAGTATTGTTAGTAATTGTGTCTATTTAAAGTGAATTTGCACTTTAATATTCCGGCTGGAATAGTGGAATTAAGATGGCCTTTTCAGCCAATTTTGGGGAAAAAAATAGAGGTTGATTGTGGAGCAATAGACATATTTGTCAGTAGCCTTGAAAAAGTCTGTCCATTTCCCTTGTTCACCTGCGATTGCTCAATGTGCTTTCCAAGTTCTGGCTGGTTTGGGACCCTACTAAAGAACTGCCAACTGGTTTTATTAATTGCAAAAATGCTTCAGGTAGGACCTCAGTTTGAGACTGTTCTTGATGTTCAAGAAATGCAAGTTAAACACTTGGACTTGTCTTTTCCCCCTGTTTATTAAACACTTTTCTTAGAGTTCTGCTTCTTTTTAATGGCACCTTGACTTGTTTGTAGGCTGTTATAACTTCTTAGCTTTCTTTGCCCTTTCTGAGAGCACGGCTGTTCGTGCTTTAATGGCTGCCCGCACTGTCCCTCTTTACTATTTATTTACTTATCTTTCATTAGAAGTTGTGAGGCTTTAGAGAGAGGTTGTGCTTTCATGTTTTGGCCTAAAACCAAAAGCGAACTCCTCCAAAAGATGCTTTGGCACCAAGACATTTCTTCCTTAGGAGGCAAAGCGAAGCAGCATAGTTGGGAGGACCTTTTGCTGCCATTGCATCTGGGATAAAATTCCACCTCCATTAAATGGTATGTTTAATTAACTTTGCCTGTTCCTTTCCTGCCTCCAGATGTTAGGCCGTGCAGGAGCCTGCACACTGCAGCACATCCAGCCTGGCAGGTTTGAGGGAAGGGGCTCTTAAGAGTGTTTTGTGGTGAAGTTCCACGTGTTGACCACAGCTTCTCAGTGTTACCTGATAGCATGGCCAGGAACTCTGAACTTCAGTCTGGACTCAGGTTACCTACCTAAGAAACTCCTATTGAAAGCCCTTTGTGGGAATGTTTTAAAAATACAAATTGTTCAGGACAGACAGTGCTGAATCAGTCTGTGCCAAAATACTTCCTCACAGGCTTCCTAACACAACACTGGCTATAGGCCTCTGGATGGATGGTGCAAGGGCAGAACGGGCTTCCTGAAAACACTTGCAAAACAGAGTTTCTGGAGTTCAGGCCCAGCCCTGACTGGTTTTGAGCTGTATGGACTGGTGTAAATGCAAGAGCAGAAGAAACTCTGCACAGAATGTGCATTTTATTTTTGTTGACACTCAGTTAAAGCTTATTTTGTGAAAGTCATCCGATTCCTCTAAAACCAGTCTGGAAATTGTATTCTGACGAGGAAGAGGGGTTATTTTCCTTATTTTCAGCTGGCCAGTACAGTAGCTTAGAGGGAGAGAGGCTGCAGCATGAGGCTTGGAGGTTCTTCTCCTGTGAGAAAGTGAATTAATTTGATTAGGAGTAGCTAGTGTTGCTGGGTTTAAACAGGTTTCAGCACAGTTGGCTGTGAAGGGATTCCTAGTTTGTAGATCTATTTCAGTAATTTACATGTAAATATTTCTTTATATTCTCTTTTGTTTAGAAAGCTGAGGTTTTAGTAGTCTGCTAAGTGTGATATTTAATGGAAATTTGTCACATAATGAAGGTTTCCAAGGGGGGAAAGAGGGAGATGTGTTTTATTGTTGCTTTTTTTGATCTAGCTCTTTGGTGAGAGGTCATTATTTGTAATGTCAGAGCTGTTCTGGAGGTCCTCAGTTTTTTCATGCATTTAGAAGACTCTGCAGATGTATCATGGTTTAACTTTGAATATTAACACGTTTATCTCTGAAAACACAACAGAGATCTGCTGTAAGACCTCTTTCTATATTGTGTAAGGTGTAGGGCATTTGTGTATGTAGGAATGAGGGGAGTTAAGGTGAGATAGCGAGTAGCTGGTGGTGACAGTGATTTTTACATTAGGAATCTGCAGTTTTGGAGTGTAGCAGGGAAAATATATCCAACACTTGTACATGTGCTTTAGTGCTCTTGGAGAACAGACAGAATATTATTAACAAAACTCAGTTGCCTTGTAAGTGCCTGGTTTTATCCCTGTGGGAGGGCTGTTTAAATTTTTTATACCAGATGAAGCCCCTGTATTGCCCAGAAGTGGATGTACTTGACTGAGAGTCTAAAGACATGTTTTAGCTTATAGGTTATTTTAATTTCTTTGTGTTTGTTTTGCCTTCTAGCAAAGATTATAGGATGCTTCTTTAAGTAAAACTTCGGTCTGTTTGTGAAAGCGTATCTAGTTACACTTGATATCAGTGCTGGAGTATGGGTGCTATATAATTACTTGAAGTATATTTAAGTAAGACAGAATTTGACACAACAGTCTTGGTTAATGAATTCACGTGCCTATGATACATTTCCCACAGTGGGTAAGACTGGTTCCTGGTCTTGATTTGTAACCTTGCAGGTGTTTGCAGAGCTGCCATTTAAAAGGGAAAAAAGCATGCAGATGTCCTCCATTAACAGCTTTTGTGGACTGCTTTTGAAAAGAAGCTCTCTAAGTGTGTGTCAGGAAGAACTTGGGTTTGAAATGTTCCTTCTCAGTTCAGATGTGTTCACATTACCATGTGATGGGTAAAGCATAGGACCAGTGTGAGGGAAGGCAGTTCTTTGTCAATTAAGTTTGGACCAAATGATCCTTGAGGCCTCTTCAAGCCTGATTGGACCTCACATATGATTTGATGATTCTTCACCTCAATGTCCTTGGCCTTCCTGCACCTTCTATATTGAAAGGTTTTGCTTATACAGTATACCAGGCATCCTATGGAACGATACTGTTCCAGTTTTCAAGTAGTTGTGCATTATGATTCAAAGATGTATGGAAAACGCACAGATAAAAGGCAAATGCAGGGATATGCAAAGTGAGACTGTGCAGCTGTAAAGTTTTAAGCATAACCTGCCAGGGTATGAATATTGAAGTGGAATGTGGGCCCTTACCTGCACCATGAAACCTTTGATTGCGGGGTTGTATCAAAAGCCGGTTTGACTGATGCCGGTGTGGCTCTACAGTGTAGTTGTTCTGGTAGAGGGGGTTCGCTACAGCTAACTGCTGCCATTAAAATGGCTGCATTTTTATTGCAGCCCTTACTTAAATACTAGCAACCCCCCAGTAATTTAGTTGGTATCTTAGATGGAAACAGCTTTTATGTAATTCTGTAGATGGAATTGATTCCCTGGACTACGGAATGTAAACTCTTCTTTCATGTCGATATTGGCGTTGTTGGATTTGCCACAGACATGATTATGTCATTGTGAGCAAGGAGCTGTGATGTGTGTCTTTACCTTAGAGAAGTCCAGCAGTTCCTGTTGGCCACCTCTGTTTACTCTTTGTCTCAGTCTGTGGGACTCTGTGACTTCAGAGGAGAATTTTCCCCACTCTTTGGTATAGAGTTAGCTTAGTTTTAACACACCTTTCCTTTTGAAAGAGTAGTGGGGAGAATTCTTGTGTCATGGAGGATGCAGGAAACCTGAGACCTGATCTTCCAAGTCAATCCTCCTCCTTTCCTGGAAACTTCTTTGGCTCAGTTCAGTACTCATCTAGGCATCTATTAGGGAAGTGACAACAGTGACTGGGAAGTCATGTTATTTTGCTTCTCTTCTTCCTGAATTAGGTGACAAAACAAGAGGGTCTTATGTTCTTTATGGCTTTATGTGTCTGTGTACACAGGAAGGTTGATTTCTTTTTTATTTTTTTAAGAAATTTAGATGTTAATGTGACTCTTGAGATTAATATTTCTAGTTGATGACCAGTTGAATTGAATCTTGTGAGAAGGGTAAAGCACTTTGTTTAAAACATCATTTGGGTTTTGAATTAGGTAGAAGGAAAGAGCAAAGAAGAGGATTTAAACTTAATAACATTCTTACTCCAAAACAGTTGATAAACCGATGTCCTTACAGGTAGAAAAGACACTGTAGGAACAGGTTTAGTAGTTCCTGAGTTGCTGTTTCCAGAATGTCAGAACAGGTCAGCAGTGCCTGAACTATGGCTGCTGCAAAGCACTGTGTGTGGGGTATCTGCAGCCTATCGTGGGGATTAGAAAATTGGGTTTAAACTGTTAAATCTGTTGTCGTTAACTGAAAGCATAGTGGATGTCTCTTACTACATTATATAATCATATTACTTGTAAGTAAAGGTATATAATATATATAACTAATGTAGACTCTTGCATCTCTGGTTTCCGCAAGTGTCTCCTCATGCTACTAAAAATAACAGAGTTATAGAATTAAACAATTGGAAAACAGTTTTTGAGCAGCTTTCACCTAATGCATTAAAACCCCCATAACAACCCAGTGATTTGACCTGTTTATTTTGACTTACATTTAGACTCGAAATATATTGTCTTTTAACCATGGAACACACGGTAATTGTGCTGCGCTCCAAGTTACAAAACACTTAATAAAGTGATGCATGTGAAATGGGAATGTCAGCAGACAACTGGAACAGAAGGAATTGGGTACGGTATTATTTTAGTCCAGCTAGACTGCCTTACATGCTTGAACTTGTTCTCAGCCAGTTTCTGTAGCTTAATCCCCCTTTACTTTAATGCATACAATTATAGATTGGTGACATAGTTTATACTGAGGAATTAGCAGTTGCAGAGTCTTGAGTCCTGGCAGCTCTTGGTTACTTTCCATGGGAAGAGCTGTTGCCTGTGTTTGAAGGCAGCAAGCAGAGAGCATCTCCTGCTGTGACATTCTCAACATATTTCACCCCACATTTAAAGCTCCTGACACCTGCTTGAGGAGGGTTCAGCTGCTGGGGATGGCTGCATGGACTTGTGCTTATGGCAGTGCCCTAGTGATTCTGTCCTGAGACCGCTTGCTGTTGTTTGGCCAAGTGTAGGCACTGTGATAACAGTCAACTGCCGGGGTGTGTGCCTGCGTGTGTAGAAAAGCCTGCTCAAGGAAAGTTACTTCCTCTGGTGGCCTTGAGGTGTGCTGAAGATGGTGTCTGTCTTCTGTGCCCTCTCCATTTCATTGCTTGTGCAGCCCCTGCAAAGAACACAGTATTGCTTCTGGTCACAGCAGCTTTCTGTTGTCTTCCTGGAACATCCCACTTGGGTTTGGAACTGGCTGTTTTCAGCAAAGACAATGAAATGGTTTTTTGTGGCTTCATGTGAGAAAATACATAAGCTTTGAATTAACCAGCTTTTCCCCCAACCTTTAGCTGTGTAAGTTTAGCTTAAAGCTTTAAACTTCCCTTTTGGATCACCTAACATCATCTAAGGTAGTTTCCTAACCTCATGGTTTAGCATAAGAGAGGTTAAGAATGAAGATAACTAGTACGCACATTTTGTGTTTTAAAATGATGTCTGTAGAAAGCTGTTCACTGATTAAAAATCCCGTCCTTCAAAACATCTTGAGACTTTCCACTTAATTGCCATGTGTCACCTCTGTTGAAATATGTTTGAATTGAAAACTCCAGGTAAAAGTGCTTCCCTGTGGTGTAACTGAGTATATCTCTTCCACCTCTTTCAGCTTTCTCTAAGCCTTTGAAGGAGGTGTCTCCTGTTTTAGGAGCAATAGGGTAGCGGTTTGAGGGGTCCCAGCCCATACTGTTATCAGTGCAGTTCCCTAATAACTGAGGTGAATAAAATCCAAATTAGATACTAGAGACTAAGAGGCAAAAAGAGTGAATTTAGGATTGTCTCATTTGGATGGTCTCCATGTGCGTTTCCAGTCTCTTCCACCTCTATCATGTAGAGATATTCCATTGTTTAGGAGTGAGAAATTATCCATCCTCTGCACTATTTCTTTTGTACATTTCTGTCTGGTTTTAACAATAGACACCTTATGAGCATTACCGTGGTTACATACTGCATTTGGAGAACAAGAGAAAGGTTTGTAAAGGTTGAGAATTCAGTTACGGGAAGAGTACACAGTGTTCTACCAACCGTATTATGTTCTTGAGATTTGATTGTACTTTTCTATTGCTGCTCAGGCTTTGCATTGCGTTTTTCCAGGAGGCTTAACACCTGGGGTGCTTTTCTCAGGTAAAATATTGCACCACATGTGAGTGCTGAGGACATACATTGCAGCTGAGGCCCTGTCTGGCTTTCTCCCCACCTCCAAAGGGAGAGAGAAGTGTAACTTTGCATTCACATCTTTACAGTTGCTCTGCACAACAAAGTGACTGACTCCATTTGTCAAACTGCTTTCTACTTGACCTAATAAATGTCCTTTACTTACCGTCTGTATGTGATCTAAGGGCTACATCCTGTGTGAAACTCTAAATCAAAGCCTAACTCAGTATTGCAGTGATGAGTCCAGCCTGTGATTTTTCTGACAGGTCAGGGCAATGTTACTGGAGACAGGTGCTGTAAGAATGGCCAGGAGTTAGTAAGGGCAGATTCTGCATGCTTAACCTGTGATGTGATTGGAATTTTGACTCACAAAAATCTTTGGCTCTTTCATGACGGAATTTGACAGTAAATGAAAACTCAGATTCCTATAGCTTAGTTCAAATTTTCTAGTTGAAGTTGTTGCTTTCTACTGTATATGTCATTTTAGAGTGGAATTCTTCTGTGTCATCACATACATTGGACAACCTGCATATCATAAGGGGTTTTTGTTTCTTGAGTTCAGACCTTTGAGCTGCTGTATTGAAAACAAACCCCAAATACGATTTCTTGTGTAAGGAACACCAGAGGGGTGGTGAAGCAGCCAGTGGGGAGGTTACAGCCCCTCCGGCTCCCTTTCCCTCTACCTATTTTTGAGAGTATCTGTTTGGCAGGACTCTGGTGTCTCTTGTCTCATATGTATGTACTGCTTTCCACCCAAGATGTTAAACTTCTGTATGTTGAAAGAGTCACATGTTTTATTGGTGACAGAAGGATTAGGGATTGTGCATCTGCCTAGCTTTGCATCAGGCCGAGGTAAGTAAGTCAGTGCTTCGGTTCCTTCTAAAAAGGAATCTGATTCCATGAATAAAAAATATTCCCAATTACCTGTATATTGCTTTTTGTTTGCACAACAGTTGGGTTGTATAAAGAGGCTCTGGTTTGTCAACTGATTTCAAAGATTTTCTTATATATTTTAATACTTTGTGGTGACCCAGTTAATCCCGAGTAATTACTATCTAAATATGTTGGCTTAGCATAAGAAAAGGCTGCTTGGAAAAACGCTGGGAAAGGAAAAAATGGCTCTTTGCAAAGGCTGAAGAGTTGTTAAGGGACATCTCCAGAGCTATTAGCAGAGAAGATTTTAACTTCACTATTTTGAATTTAGCTCCTGAGGCTTGAAACAAAGCAGCAGAGCAGGAATTGATCTGAAAAGGAACTGAAAGAGAACGTTTTCTCTAGCTTTGGGGATAGTCTTTTTGGAAAAGCACTTGACACGGATGCATCACGGGATGCCCTTGGAGAGCAAGGAGTGGGATACCCGCAGTTAGACTGGATCTGGTTGACAAAATGGAGCTATAACCTTTATTTCATGCCTTCTCCCCTCTCTCTTTCCAGACTCATGCTCTTGGGACTGGAATTGAGCACTGTGTTGGTTTTGAGTAGGCTCAGTGACTTCTGATTGCAGGCATTTCTCAGGAGTTTGAGCTTGAATCCTGTCAGACCTGCTCTGTCAGTGTGGCAGAGCTGCAGTGCTGCAGTCCAAGACTGCTCTGAAAGTGGAAAAATGGCTAAATTTAGGAAAGGTAAAGAGGGCTGACACCTGAAGGGCTGTGTTAGCAGGAGATGTACAGCCATCCCTGTAATTAGGAGAGATCAGTCATGTACACTGGCTGGATTTGGCATGCTCATTCTGAGTTTCAAAGTTGCTTGGTTTGCAATAGTTATTCATCTCATGTGGCAGAGAGCAGAAGGGTAGTGTGGTGCAAGTCACACCGAGGAGGAGTAAAAGCAAGTGGGCATGGATGCATAAGCAGAAGCCTTTCGATTATAATCCCCTCCTCTCAGAGATCTAGCACTTTGTTTCTGTCCTTGCACTGTCTGCAGTTGGTGCTATGCAGTTACAGCTGGAGCACCAGGGTAAAGGCCTAAGAAATAAATTATATATAGATAGATATATTTTAAAAAGAGAGACAAATTTCAGGGTACTGAGTTTATTTAACCTTGAAGCATCTCTATGATGAATGCTTGCATTTGCTTGTAAATTCCACTGATGTGGTGCCTTTAGCAGGGAGGCAGTGGCAGGGGGTACTACTTACCTGCAAATAAACAGGTTGCAAACAGTTTGCTTCTGCAAATGGCACTCATTTTCCTCAAGCAAAGTACTATCAGACTGATACTTGGGGAGGTTGGGATAAGGAGAGGGGTGGGAGCACTGTCTCTTGCAAAGAGTGGGAACAAAGCTCTCAGTGATCTGTTGCTGGCTTTGCTAATTGTGGCAGCGTGGTGCCATACAGCCTCTCAGTGGCTGTCTCTTAGGGTTGGCTGTGTCAAAGAACATGAACTTAAGTCATATTTGCTTTGTCATCCTGACTTGCTGCTTTCAATTTCTCTGTAGTTTCTGGAAGCTTCTTTTTAATTCTCTAGTGGGAAGCCAAGGATACATCTCAACATAAAAAAGGCTCACCCCAAAGAAAACCCACCTCATGTTGATCCAAAATGGTGGGAACAGGAAGGTGGGTTTATAAATATCTGATCATAAAAGGGTAGCAGATCTGGTTTTCAGCATGTGTTCCTCTTTAGTTAGTTTTTAACTATATGCTGGAGGACTAGAGCTGTTCCCAATGGCAAAGCGAGCAATGAAATATGACACAGGGAGGGGAAGAGAGTTGGCATGGGGTCTGTGTGCACAAATAGCCCACTACCTTTTGACATGTATTTGCAGCCAAGCAAACAGTGCAGGCTGCCTCACAAAGACTTACAGTGGAAATCTTCCTCTTGGAACCTTCATTTTTTCCCCTCTCATGTCAATAAAATGTCATTACTACTGATTCCAGAATGATAGCTCACAAGATGTTGTGGTATGTCTGAAAATACCTTTATGTAGTAGTGGATTAGGAAGAGAAAGAGCTGTATTGCTGTCTTTGGTAGCTCTTGGAACGCCTTTTGCCTTCTCTTGCTGTAATAGAGGATGACACCTCAGTGAAACCTAAACTCTAGATCATAGTGTTTGCTGGTTGAGTGAACAGGAGTCTTTTGGCACAGCCCTGTTGGGAGTTATGTAAATCTTGTGCAGTGTATAAGCAACAGGCGGTTGGTGACATAAAACTGAGCATTTGTCTCTATTTACTAGCTAATGTGACATGTACCCTTCCTGCAGCATTTGCCCGAGCTGGCTGTGTTAAATATAGCCCTGACGCTCCTAAGTAGAAAAGTGGCTCAAGCTGAATAATGGTTTCTGGTCTGAAATTCTTTGTTCTAA
Source organism: Loriculus beryllinus (assembly GCA_039877255.1). Classification (NCBI taxonomy): domain Eukaryota; kingdom Metazoa; phylum Chordata; class Aves; order Psittaciformes; family Psittacidae; genus Loriculus; species Loriculus beryllinus. The sequence goes on from JBCJKH010039495.1 coordinate 9,811, forward strand.
ACATAGAAATCTTACATGGTGGCTCTTTTGTCTCCCCTTCATATCAAAGTCTGTTCTGTGGTGATGGTGAAAGGTCTCAGCATAAGGCTTACTTTGCTGAATTTGCCAATCAGTTGCTGTGGCCACATTGTGCAGGATATTCCTCCAGTGCCTCCTAATGCTTTGGTTAGGCGCTGGGAGACTAGCAGGATGTCAGGAACTCCTGTGGTTAATAGAGCATCATTATCTTGTGTCACTCTGATAGATCACTCGACTGGTATGTGTGTTGTTTAGGTTCTCTCCCACGTGCCTCTATAGCAGAACTGCCTAATTGGGCTATTGCCCTCTCTGCCCCAAGCTCCAGTGCTATTAGCTACTACACTATCGGTCCCCTGTGACAAGGATGCAGTGATACTTCCCCCATGCAGTTCTGACTTTATTCCTCTCCCTCATTGAACACTGTAGAGATTGAACAGGAGGCAGTTTCTTCACTCACTGTTTTGAGTCTCTTTCCAGCTGGCAAGCACTCCAAAAAGCCCTTTGTTTGCTCTTTCTCAGGGTCACACTGCAAATGTTTCTCTTGCTTTCACCTTGGCTTTCTGGCTTTGATTTATACACGTGACACCCTGCCACACAATGCAAACCCTCAGTATAGCACCGTACCTATCTAGTGCAGCTTCTGACTAATCTTCTGCAATGTTTGGATTAGGTGGTAGTTCCCAGTTCTTGAAAGTTTGGGGTTTGGGGTTTTTTTTTGTCCTGCTCAAAAAAGCAACCAGATTTTGGTAATCATCAATAAAAAGCAGTCTCTCTGCCCATTGCATTTGGAGAGATTTTACTCATCTCCATTCCTAGAGCACCTAGTCACAACATGTAAATGAGGACCACAGCCTCACAGACATGAGGAATTGCATGACTTGCCAAACACATAATAACTTAATAGTATATGGTGGAATGGCAGCTAAGACTCATGAATCCTCTTCCTGCTGGACTATTCCTCTTTTCAAAATGAATGATCACATGAGTGTCCTTAATATATCACAGACTTCCACTGTCATTTGTCTTTGTTAAGTAATAACTTGTGACTCAGAGGGTTTATAAGTTCCTTTCAGTTGTGACTATTCAGAGCTGAGCAGGCACCTTAATGATTAACAAATAGTCTTGGAGTACCTGTGGCTCATACATGAGTATGTTTCAAAAGCAGCAAGGCTTGAGTTATTACCCAAAGCTACTGATGCCCTTTGGCCCTGAGAGGTATCATAAAAGCATTCTGTGTGTTTTGCTCATTTTGTGCTCCTTTAGGGCTTTTTGTGCTAAAATAAATCTGAGAGATTCGGTCCTTTTGAAATTAGCACAGGAAACAAGGCTGATAGAAACCGCCCTGTTTATGTGCTGCTGCAGAGCACTTTCCTTGGTGTCTCTTGAACTTGTCTGCAAATATCATAAAGAGCTAATGGGATAGAGGTTTCCAAGATTGTTAAGTTCCAAAATTTCCAGTGCATATAAGAAGCAGAGTAGAAAAGGGTTCTGAAATAGTGTCCCTGGCAAATAAAATGCTATATTTTGAGCTCTCTTATCTTTGAGAATTCATATGTGATAGAGAGAAAAGCTTTAAAAAGCCATGACCAGCAGAGCTAATACAGATTGGATAATATTTTTGCTCAACTGTTTAGGATGACATACCTAAACCTGTTAAGACAGCCTGACCCTCCTGTACGTCAGGTTGTAATCTGCTTTTTTGCTTTCTAGGAATCTACAAGCCGCCATTGGAGCCTACTATGATTTTGAGAGTCCAAATATCAATGTACCCTCCATGTCCTTTGTTGAAGATGTAACCATAGGTGAAGGAGAGTCCATCCCTCCTGATACGCAGTTTACGAAAACATGGAGGATACAAAACACAGGTAAGGCTTTTAGATTGTAGCAAAACCTATGTAGTATGGGATAGGTTGGCAGAACTAATGGAAGAGATGCTGGCTTAAGGCAGGAGGTTCGTGTGCACTTAACTTGGAATAGACCCACCCTGTCATAGGAGAAGGTAGCTGCCAACCTATGTGCTCTCCCTTCCTACATTGGCACAGCTGTTCTGTGGTGAGATGTGCAGCTCAGTTCACTAGTCTTCTTCCTCAGGCCACCACGCAGAAACTGGGAACTTCTAGATAACTTGCACTTCCATTTGTTTTTATTGGGTGGGCCTCCCACTCATATTCAGCCTCTACTTTGTAATTGTCCTCCCACCCATTTTCAGCCATTTCTCTGACATCTCTGTCGTGGGATTGTTCTGCTCTCTATAGCACTGTGTTCTCTGTGGAGGCAGTGATGCAATGATCTACCTCTGAGAAGATGTAGTGACACAAGGGTCATGTGGCAGGTACCCTTTCCTTTTGCAATCTTTCTTGGCAACGTTGCTTGTCCATGCTCTCAGAGACCACAGTCCAGTCTAAGTCAAACAGTGACTGTGACCCAGGAAGTGGGATGAGGCAAAATACGTTCTCAGTGCTTGATCTGTTGGGATGTGGTCAGAGAGAAAGATGGGATCCATGGATGTAAAGCAGAATAGCTTATCCTCAAGTGTTGCAATGACAGGACATTGCTTGGATGTTTAAGCTGTGTGTCTGAAATTAATTGGCATGCTTGCAGTTTTGTGAAGAAGAATGATAGCACAACAAGGGATAATACCATGAATCAACTTGAGTAAAGTTCAGCTGTATTAGTATTTCTGCTTGTTAATAACTGCAGTACTCAAGTGCTGTACAGATTTGTGCTGAATATCAACGTGTAACAGGGACTGAAACCATACAAAAGATCTAGGAGTGTTTCAACAAGAAGCAAGAGGTGAGAAGAGGGCCTGTGTGTGTTTAAGAACACTAAGTTTTGGAGACTGTATTCTAGAGAAAGGGTTTAATGTTTTCAGTTGACTTTTTCTGCCTCCATTTGTTTGACATGGCACAGTGGGAAGGTGACACATGTTGCTTGCTTAACTCCAGTAATGTTAAGAAAATGCCGGTTTCTTACAGCTGTCTCAAATGCGAGTGTAGTAAGTTTGGCAGGTCTTGTGTCTCCTCTTAGTATTTTCATTAGCGTGTGTTATGACTACAGCCATACCTTGCTTCTTTCAGACTTCTTTCTCTGTTTTTCCTCTGATGTACTCTTTACTGCATGCAAATTCCGCCTTAATTTAACATCCTAGTTCAGGCAATGTTTCATTGTTCCTGGATTGACCTGCTGAAATCCATGGGCCTTCTGAAAGGAGGGAAGGGAGTTAATCTTGACATATGAGTTCTTGGCATGGCCAGCATTTGTTTTGGCTTCAGTGTTAAAGCCTGACTTCTTAAAATGTACATCTATACTTTTAACGGTGGTGCTGGAGGCCAGAACTTGTTAAAACCATGTTGTTGAGGCGTGTTTTAGTTAAATGCAACTTCACAAACTGTATTATGACTGCAGCTTAAGGTGAACTGTAGCATTTTTTGGTTTAATTAAGGTATAGTATCAAAGAGCTGTAGTGTTTCCAGATGATATCTGCTTGTTAGGTAGATAACTGAAGCAAAGCCAGCGTTTTTAACAGCTCTGCAGGACCCCTTGATTAAATGACTTCAGTTTTAGAACACAATATACCTGAGGCATGTGTCACCGAAGCATTCGGTGCATGATGAGTATGACAAGCAGAGCAATGAGGGATTGTCAGTTTTAGGTGTGCAAGCAGTAAGCTAGATTCAGTCAGGTTTTCAGATGTGTTACTAAAAACCAACACCCTGCTCTGACACCTTTCCGGACGGTGCTTGGCTTGTCTGCCAAAGGACCAGTTTGTATCATGGAACTATTGCTGAAAGAGCAGCAGGATTTAACAGACTTATTTCCTTTTCCCACTCTACTCTCAGCAGCTGCTGGCTCTGCAGGACATCTACTACAGTTTATCATCTCCTGAGAGATGAGTGTACTGCAATAGAATGACATAATCATAATTCCATTTTATGGGGCTTATCAGTTGAAGTGTTCTAGGCACCTTGCAAGCCTAAAGCCATTAAACCCGATAAAAATCACATAAATTATTTAAACTAAGCTGTGTTTGTTGCTGGGCTGCCAGCCTTTCCAGATGAGACTTCATACTTCTGCACAACACAGTCTGGGGTCAGCTCGTCACTCACCTTCTCTTTTCACAGAGCTCCCTATCTCGTTGCTGTTTCCAGCTGTAATGATATATCCCTGCTCTTGGTATCCTTCTCTACTTGTTCTCATCACTCTTTCCCTGCTAGATTATGAATTGCACAAATAAGGACTTGACCAGAAAACCAGTCCCTGCCATGTCTTTGCTGAAGCATCCACAGGGATTAAATCAGAAGGCAAGCTGTTGCAAAGGATGCTCTTTGAGGTAGCATAAGGTCAGATCAGCATCCACCATTCTCATCTCAAATGAGACAGAGTGGTTCAGAGCTGCCTGGTGGTTCAGGCTTTCCTTAGCAGTTTCCATTGACCTCAACTGAGCAGAAAGTATTCTCCAAGTCATTGCCTTAGTCCTGTCATTACTGGAGAAGCAGCATAAGAAAATTCTGCTAAACTGATTTTTCAGGAATCTCACAAGCACTTTTCGTCTGCCCCAGTACTTGTTATGTTTGATGGAGGTGGCTGTGCCTGTGTGTGGAGCTGCTTCCTGTACCTCTGCACATTGCCAGGTCACATTGTCAGTCCCACTATCTGCAGTCCAAACATTCATCTCCACAAAGAAATCACATGTTCACAGGCCTTTCCACCTTTGCACATGGCTGAGAGAAGGATTGTTACAAGAAAGGAAATAAAGCCATTTAGAGAATACTACTAATTCTTTAATTATAGTTCAAACTGTTGGCTCCTCCTGAGGCTGCAAACAGGCTTAAAAAAGAATTAATCCCTGAAAGAGTGTTTCCAGCACTTTGTATTAATAACATCTACTTTGATATCTCTTGGGAGCTATGTGTAGGGAGGCAGAAAGAAGTGGGGGGAGCCCACCTTTGTCTCTAGCATTGGTACAATACACATACATGTTGCTTATGTTGATTTTCTTGCAGCTGTTACACTGGGACTTTGGGAATCTTTCTGTGTAAATATGGTGTAGAGGTTATTCAAATAGAACTATAAATTGTTCTGCTGCTCTC
>JBCJKH010039505.1:0-18455 GCA_039877255.1 Loriculus beryllinus
TCTTCATTAGGGACTGTAGTGATAGGACAAGGGGTAATGGGTTAAAACTTAAACAGGGGAAGTTTAGATTGAATATAGGGAAGAAGTTCTTTACTGTTAGGTTGGTAAGGCACTGGAATGGGTTGCCCAGAGAAGCTGTGAATACTCCATGCCTGGTGGTATTCAAGGCCAGGTTGGACAGAGCCTTGCGTGTCATGGTTTAGTGTGAGGTGTCCTTGCTTATGGCAAGGGGGTTGGAACTAGATGATCTTAAGGTCCTTTCCAACCCTAACTATTCTATGATTCTATGTTACAGTTTTATTTATGAAGCACATTGTGTCTGCTGTAAAAAATCTGAAGTATTCTTTTCCAGGTTTACTGCTGATTTCCAAAGCAAACACAGGTTTATGTAGGGACTCTGGCTGAATTTGTGTTTCAGAATTTGTCTTATATACAACAAAATGTTTTATTTTGATATATAACCTTTTACTTATGTCATGTAGAACAAACAGGCTGACAAATAAAGGTGCCATATATGTAATATACTTAATGTGCTAGTCAGCTGTTAATACCCACAGTCTCTCTGGTTTATACCGCAGGCAAGCAGCGGGTTTGGAAATGCTAATTTCTCATTTTGTTTTGCCTTGTTTGCTAAAACATGTGAGCAAAGTTGTATGGTTTGCTCCAACATGTTATGATTTCTCTTTAAAAGAATGCTTGCAATGTTTTTCAGGGAATAGGGGGCCTCTCTTTTTTGCTGGTTCTTCCAGTTCCCACAGTCTTGCTTGTGGTTTCTCGATATGGTAGGGTATTTCTGTGTTACTTCATTAAATGTTGTCTTCACATAGGATAGCCTCACCCTGCTTTGTTAGCTTGACTATGATGCATGTCAGGCATTTAAGTACAACCTGTTTGTATGATGAAAACCCTTATTTATGACACACAAATTTTGGCTTGTGTCTTAGGAAGTCAAAGACAATGATTCCACAGTTGTTTAGAATTGTTTTCTAAATGTAGCTTGATGTTGATAGCCAACAGTAATAATGGGCTCTTTCAAGTAGAAGTAATGTCTTGGGCCTTGTAAGTGTAACCATTTAAATTACTTTAATCTTTTTCTCCAGCTTTGTTTTCCCCTTCAAACCCAACCAGTCACCTGAGCCCCTCTTATTGTGTCCATCTTGTATCAAATACTAATCCTTTGGTTTTGCTTGCAGGGAAAGGCTAAATGGTGAAAATCTTTCTCCATCTGGTTTATTAAATGAGAGGTGCCAACTTCTGTCTCTGCTCTGCCAGTGATGCCAGCTTTGATTACTTGCATGTTGTCCTTTCCTTCAGGCACCTTATACTTTCTCTCATTTTGTTTCTATATTTAGGAGAATGGTGCAAACCTAAAGCCATAACTTTGTTCTCTTCCAATTTTCCTTTTCAAATTTGACCTTTGGTTTGGTATTTATAGACCATTGCCATATGTCATTAGCTGGGTAAGTGACGAGGGTATGTGACTACTGCTAAACTGTTTCACCATTATCTTGCTTTCTTATTGCAAATACTCTGTGAAACAGAGGTGTTGTCTTTGCTGTGTTTCTATTTGTTATTATTAGGCAGGGTTGACTGCAATTCCTTGATTTACTGTGATCATAAAAGAAGAACATTTATTCTAAGGATAAGTAATAGAAAGAAGCCACATAATTTCTGATTTACTTATTTCTATTTGTATTTAATCTCATTAGTTTCCTAATAACAAAAAATATACCTTTACAATAGATATTGAAACTATTGTGTTGTTGAGCTCTGGAAAATCCAGATTGATTCTAGGCATTTGTGCACAGGACAACAAAAGATATTTCTGTCGCATCGGAGAGAATAATCATGTGAATTAGCTAAAGCCAGGGATGCCGAAGTTCCATTCATCACCCTGGCTTGTGCCCCTGTGGGATCTTGAGTAGCTCATGATAAATTTTCTCTTTCCCTGTTTGCAAGCAGCATTAATATAATTTTGAATGTTAATGTAGTGTAGCATTTGTACATTGTTTACTGTGAAGAAAGCAACATTAGAATCAACTCCTCTAAACTGTGATTAGGTTGTCAAGAGTTTTGGCACAGGCAGAGTATTGCAGAATCTACTCTTGTAGAGAGATGGCTATATAATTAGATAATAGTGAGTGACTTCTGCTGATAAATAATCCATAAAATAACCATGGCTTTCTATTATAAAATAGGAAGTATGATGTTTGATTATCAGCTTCTGCTAGATGGACATTGCAGGTTGACCTAACGGAGGTCTATGGGAAGGCTCTGGCAGGAGTTGAATGACAGAGAGTGCAGGTCATTACCTTGGAATACTGTATTTTCAAATGGAAATATTTAGAAGCAATGGTTGACTGTAGCTCAAAGGATTTGGATTTTGAGCTCAATTCAGTATCACTCACTGTGAGAGTTGAAGCTGCTGGAATGAGCAGGCAGGACCTGGAATTTCATAAAAGTACAAGGGATTTTCTTAGTAACAGCTGTTTATTGTCAAGAACAACATGAATTTTAGAAATCAGGTCCTGGGATTCAAATGTGATTTTGCCAAAAGTCTTGAGTTTTGGAAAGGGTGATCTCACAGGTAGGACACAAGAGAGGTTGTAGCTGTTCTTCTATAATCTGTGTATGGCTTGCACTTTTTTAGGGAGTAGGCTGTGGTCCTTCTTTGAGAAGAGTCTGCATCTCCCTTTGAGTATCTCTCGCTGCAGTCTCCAAAGAAGGAAACAACAATCTTCAGGGCTCCCAGTTTCAGGCTCTGAGAGGTCTGTAGTGGCTGCTGGAGGAATATGGAAGAGCCGGAAAGGGCTGTGAAGGGACCAAGCAGCTTGAGTACATGCTCTGTGTCTCCAGAAAAGGCATTAGAGGGATCTGTGTTTGTGCTCAAAGGCCAAAGAGCTTGAGCAGGGATTCAACATTATCCAGATGCTGTCAGCACCTGGAGTCCCAAATCCTGGCCTGCAGGTTCATCTGAGAGACCATCCAAGGCTTTAACTCCACAAAACTCTTGTTTTTTCTCCTTTTTCCTTAGTTTATTTAGGAACTCTTCACTTAGTTTATAATGCTGACAATCTAAGAAAACAGATACTCTCTCAGATGCTGCAGCATCTGAGAGAATTCTAACATTTCAGGCTTGCCAGAAATGTGATGTGAGTAGGCATACCCATGAGAAGACTTTAGCAGAGATACTCAGAATTATAAGTGCAGCTGCAGTTTATGGTTTTAGAAGCGTAACTGGTTTTCAGTGCCTAAAATTAGGTTTCCGTCATGTAAATCTTTGTATGGTACTTCTCGTGGACAATCAGTGATGGATTCTTTTAATCCTTTCCCATATAGAACAGTACTTTTTATTCCTTGGCTATTTCAGTGATAGATAAAGGAATAACTTCAGTTAGTGAAAAGATGGCAGAATCCATACAAGTGCGAAAAGATGTCGAGGAATTGGGGAACACATCAGACTTCCAGGTAATGCTTGTCCATAGAGGTTTCTTAAGAAAGGAAAGGAGAATGTCATTTGTGCCTGTGAGGATCTCCTCCTTAAGGTATTTAAATTGAAACAACTAGTGTAATTGGTCATGCTTTTAATACATTTTTTTAAAAAGAACAATTTTAAATGCTTAGATTAGTGTCAGATCATCATGCAATGCACTTGTCTGTGTATCTGTGTAAACAGAAGATGTTTTATTGGCGTTTTTGCAGCCAGGTCACGCAATAGTTTTATAGTTCTGGCAGCAAGAAGTGATACTGTGTGATTTACAGTGTACCATGGGTCATGTCAACCATCTACTGTTCATTGCAAGTGAACAGTTCAGTGATTAAGTTGTGGATCAAGCACTGGCCTGTTAAGTCAGTTCAGTGATTAAGTTGTGGATCAAGCACTGGCCTGTTAAGCCATGAGTTTTGTTAATGTTGATAAGATTCACCACAGGTCAGTGAACCTTTATCTTCATGTAGATGAAACTATTAAAATCCCACTTTAAGGGCTGGCTTTGCAAGCTGCACTTACAGAGTAACTGCTTTAAACTACACAATAAATAGTTATGAACTGCACATATTCAGGGTTGTTCTATTTCTGTTTATAGACAAGTTAGATTTGAAACAAGTACAATTTCCAGTGAATAATTTAAGTAACTCCACTATGGTTACACAAAATTGTGGTACAGAATATTTTAGCTTGACAGCTGCAAGTTAATTCAGCCTGTGCATATTAGCTTGTAAAACGCGGTTCTGTTTCTAAAATTATTCAATACATTTCTTTCTAAGTAGATACAATTTTTTTTTAACAGATTTTCTATTTATATTATTTATGAAGTTATATATGTGGTTTCAGTATTAACGTTAATCATTAACAGTCAGTAAGATCATTTTCCTACATAGTGTTCTTCAGGGAGCAAAAAAACATTCCTAGTCAGCATTTGAACACTGGGGGAAAATTTCCACTTTTTATTCTATTACTGTCTTGTAGCATTGCACTAGGTGGGCTTCAGTGTGTTCATATCTTGAGCTGTAAGGCTGTGGTGTGTTCACAAATCTATGAATACAGGCAACTCGCTGCATGTCCTTCATTGTGGAGACTTTCTGAACAGAAGAGTGACACCCAGGACAGACAGGAGAGGAGGAAGTGAGGAAAATCATGGTTGGCCCACCAACAGTCCTCTTCTGGAGCTACCAGAGATTTCCTCAGAGAGCTGCAGAATTCTCATGGCAGTCAAGTTTTCAGGTAGTCTGAAATCTTAGCATGTCCCTAAATCCAGTTCTCCACCCCCACAGCTCACCTGATGTGACTGGTTGTGTGCGCTTGTGTCTTGGTAAAGGTCCAAAAAGCATTTGTGTATTTAAATTTATGTACAGACTAGGAAAATCATGATCATTATTGTACAGTCCAGCAAAAAGCTTCTAGCCTGGTACTTTTTTCCAACATTTTCCTCACCAATATGGATCAACTAATGAAAATAAAAGAAAATTGTATTGTTTTAGGCTGTCTTCAAGCAGAGACTCTCCTAGGTGTTCCTTATTAGATATTAAAGAAATCTATGAAGTTTAAGAGTGGGATTGAGAATAATCTTTTCTCTCCCCTTCAGAAGATGATGAAGGAATTGGTGTATGTCCAGGATTGAATAGGAAGAGCGCAAACCTTTAAACAGTAAGCAAAATAATATGAATATGCAGCGTGTATTGAAGAGCACAAAGAAAGAATGTAGTATGTATTAAAAAGTAACACACTTGATCTCTAAAAAAAAAACCAAACAAACCAGCAGTGAAAAAATATTGCCCTCTGACAGTGATTTCTATTTTCCTTTTAAGGAAGGAAAATGACTTGAATTCTCAAGACTTAACTGTTTTCTTGGGAAACCACTGCATTCATTTCATCATGGCAGCTGCTGTATACTGTGCGTTCTTCCTGTATGCTCCGTTGTTAACCAGCAGCATGGGAAGATACCCAAAACTGATTCAGTCGTTCTGTGAACCATGGCTTGCACTTGAAAGATACTTTGTTTCAGCCTGACATTCTTCTTTTCCTAGACACAACAGTAATTGCCAGGAAAGGAGCTTTTCAGAGGAAATACATACCTATTGGGATATTTTGTATTTCATCTGATGTAGATTATGAAACATTGGGGATAATCTGCCACAGTCAACAAATGCAGGTGGGGAGAGAATGCTCACTCTTGGCGTGACACTTTATTGTGCTGCTCAATATTTAGTCCTAGTTCACAGGAGTTACAATATTATAACAAACTTTAAAAATATATTGTGTTGCTAAAAGGCACTTTTCAGTTTGCAGTAGATTTCAAGTTTGAGACTAAAAAATTCATGGTGTATCTGTGACATTTGGACAAGACTTAGCTGAGTTTTGAAACTAAAACCATACCATTTTATTGGAGAATGAGTTTATCAAATCAGTGTAATATGCTATTCTTATCACTTAAGCTTTTATATTGTATTTTACATTGTGTGAATGTTGTATAATATTGAACTAGGTAGGCAAATATAATGATCAGGTGATGTTAAAATAGTTCCTTTCATGTGGCAAATCTCTTATTTGAGGGAAATATGAGTTGTACACTCACCGTATTGTTTTTACTAACATATTTTTTATTCTCTTGACTGAAATTATCCTTTTTTTTTTTTTTTTTTTTTTACTTTAACAGCAAAAGTGTTGGATTATGTAATAGAACATCAAAAAGGAGTTTAATATGCTATAGAAATTGGATCTGTGGGAGTAAAAGAAGGATTTAAGCAGTAAAGATGTTTCAGAGTTTCATTTTTCTGCAGAAAGTGTAGGGGCTCACCCTGACAAGTGTCTTGCAGTTGCTTTTTGTTTGCTCACTGCTGAGCAAACTCACTCACTAAGAGTGAATCCAGGCAGGACCTTTACTATTTCTTCAAATACCCGGTCAGTTTTCAAAGCCTTTCACCCTCCACCCACTTCTATTGAAGTTAATGTAAGATTTGCCGCTGTTCTTCAGTCTAAACACAGTTATACTCACAAACAGCAGAAAAGATTGCTAGATTTCTCCGTTTCCTCTCTCCTGTTCCACTCCTGGGATTTACATCCATGCTATCTATGGTGATAATACCGAAGTTATTTTACTGACTAGTTTTTTTGCTTTTAAAAGCTTTCTACTTTTATCCATCTACATAGTTGTCTTTGTTGCTAACATACTGTTCTGCTGCCTTCAGAGACTTGTTCCTCCACTGTCATTCTACTTTGTGGTTTGATTATTTTTTTTCCTAGACTGTCCTTGTATTCCTGTTGATCCTTAAGTCTTACTTTTCACACTTTAAAAATGTTTCTCCATAAGGCTTTGTTTTCATTGCCCCAATCTATTGAGGGAAAAATTATTCCTAAATGTTTGAGTTTGATAGGTTTATATTTAATTTTTAAATGGAGACATTGTCCAATGTGTGTACAGCTCTGAATGGTATGTGGCATGGGGAAGGAAGGGAAGAAGAAAAGCTCCATACATACCTTCTTCTGTAAGTTTGAAACTTTCTCCTGCTTCCTTTCAGACCTTGATCCCCTTATTTACCTCTAGGTCGCTGATAAAAAGGAAGATGTTTGACAGTGGGTAAGACCAGTATCCTTATACTTTTCCTTCAGCTCACTGAAAGTGTTGGCTGCATTTTACCCTTTATCATGACCATCTTTTGAAAGGAGGCTTGCTCCTTGTACTGTCTCGTAATACATTATATTCAATGCCAGAGGAGACTCAAGTTTTAGTGTGATTTAATGTGTATGGGAGAGCTTGACCTTCCTCACTACTTAGTGTCTGCAACAAAACAGAGGCTTGGAAACACTGATATGATGATCGATCTTAGCCATAAAGCTCTGATGCCTCTTCACTCCTGTTTGTGTGTAATAATTTAAATGTAAGAGCATTAAGGCCAGATCAGTATTTTAGGCAGCTAACTGTTATCTAGTTTGCTTATGTATTGCTACCCCTGTGGTGCCTCTTTGTCTGATTTTCCGCTTTCAAAACAGAGAAAATTATTTTTCTTGGGGGTGTTTTTTTGTTTGGTTGGGTTTTGGGTTTTTGTGGGGGTTTTGTTTGTTTGGATTGATTTATATTCTTCGTATAGGTACAAAATATAACATCTGTTTCCAGTGAGGTTGATTTTTCATTTGTCCTGTGCGATCGCTAGTCTCTGGTGATGGAGGGGTCACTGAAGATATAAATATGGTTCCTGCTCAAAGCTGAGGAGCCAAGAGTTCAACAAAAAATAAAAAGAAGCCCCTTGAAGCCAGAAGCCTGCAGCTGCTGACAATTAGGATTGTCACTGGGGTTCCCTCCAAGAGCCCTCTTCTAACATGGCTATGGTAGTGTGCAGCCGGCAGCTGTGTTCTCACAAGGTGGGGATGTAAACACAGGATAGGGAGCTTGCTTGAGGGAGCAGGAGGAGGCCAAACAGGTGTATGAATTCAACCTCAAGGTATTGTCAGCTGCTGGAGAGTCATCCTCAGGTCTTTGAGATGCAGAAGATTTCTTTTTCAGCTGAAGAGCAGCTGATGTGAGCCTCTGCTTCTTAAAGGCATTTGGAAAGGATTGTGCAGACTTTTCTACTTTCCCAGCAGTTGGATAGTCCTGGGGTGGAATTCATTGGACTTGTTTCATTTGATCATTTTACCATTCACAGTTGTGTTCTGCTTCTTGTTTGAAAAATTGTATCTAATCTATGCTATTTTTTAAAAACTTCTGTGTTTGTCACAGAATTCCCTTGGTGAATGTGGTACTGAAAATTATAGCAAAATACATATACATGTTTGTTGCATTCTGTAACCTAGCACGTATGTAATTGCGTCAAAGCTATTATGCTTGTTTGGTAAAGCCTTATTTTAATGAGTGCCTAGCACTGATTAGATGCAGTATTCTAAATGTTAATTTAAATGGAGTCCATGTGGTAGCAGAGTCATGCTGTACTATTTTTTCAAAGGAAATTTTTGTTGGTAAGGCTGATAGTTTCTGGAGTCTCTTACACTTCATTACATCTGTGTAGATGCTACATCTATTAAAGGTTGGTACAAAGTAATCTGGAAGAGACTAGACTCCAAATATTCTATACTTGATAACAGACTGCTACATTATTTAATTCCGTATTTGTGCCCCATTGTATTTTTGCTCCTTAGTTTCTTGAAATTTTCTGTGCATATTCCAATTTTGTTTCAAACTTAGCAGTCTTGATATTATTTCAACCTACTGTAAACCAACAAATCAAATTCTACAAAGCCAAAAAAGAAGCAAACAAAGCAAAAGAATCTGGGGATAAACGATGACAAACGCAAGATCAGGCTGAATTTATTTCTTTCATATTTTGCCAAGTGGCTGTAAATGGGGAATAGTCTTGATTTTATTTTTAAAGACCTAATTCTTCTGAAAAGATTAACAGTACTTTTGACATTTTGACTAATTCTGTTACAGTTTGGCCGCTCTATCCAAATAGTGGTGAGAATCTTGAAAGAACGTAAACAGCCTGAGTGAGCACAAGGACAAGTTTTGTTTTGTAATGACTTTGATGGAGCTGGAGAAAGGGACTTAGTTTAATGGACTTCAGCCCTTCCTGTACTGCTTTTGATGAAGAGAAGGATAAAGAAGTGAGGCACTTATGAGTAGTTATTCTCTGTAGCGAAATGTGAGATCAAGATGTACAGTTTTCCTTCTGTTTTGCTACAGAATGTTTCATCATTCCTTCAAAGCGTAAAGCTTTGTATATGAGGAGGTTTTCTGTGGTATGTAGAATATACAAGTGAAAAAACAGAACCATAGTATGAGGGGGATGTGAACCTATTAGTGAGAGGTAAAGCTGTGATCTTATTATGGGTATAGCTAGAGATGAGTTTAGTCGTGGTTCCATTCTGGGATTTATTTTAAGCTTTAAGTCAATGATAACAAACTAGCTGACCTGATACGAATGTTGAGATTACATGTGACTGGTAAAGTGGCTATGGTATGAGTCCTGTAGAAAACAGGCAGCTCTGTATGTAATTAGTCTCACAATGTGTTTGTATGAGTGAGTAAACTAAAGATACTTGGACAACAATCATTTTGTATTTCCCAACCCTAGATTGCTTTATGAGATAGATGTGAAGAATCGTGCACTGGGGTGTGTATTCAGCCACACATTGTGGCTGAAGTAGGTCTTTGTAAGCTTTCATATAATCAAATTTTGTTTTGTTTTGCTTTCTTGTAGTCATATTAGATTTTTTGTAAAGTCATGCTTATTTCTTCCTTTAGGATACTGCCGTCTTTGCCTGAGGCTTCAACTTGAGATATGTTTTCCATCAGAGCATCCAGTTTAGCTTGAAGCATTAGTTCTTAGACAGTTCATTTGCCCTTGGGCATTTTGACTTATCTTAGAGATAAGATAGGTAGTAGTCCAGGAGCAAAGTAATGAAGCATGCAAGCTCAGCTACCACAGTAACAAGAACTAGAACTGACCTGACACCAGCAGCACATATTTTCATCCATGCATTTTAATGTCTCCACATTTGATTACGTTACTTAGAAGAGAAACTAGCTAGCTGCCTCTTGACTTTTTTACCCTTCCTTTACACTTTTCGGTAAGATGGAAGCCACATCTGTCATTTGGTGTGCACTTCTAAAAAGAAAGCTTTCAAGATGTGAAATCCACAGGTTCCTCAAAACCAAAAAGCAACCATTTTGTTTATCTGAGTCTTGTCAACTGTTGAACAGGAATATCAAGCCCAAATGATGATCAGTTTTTATTAATATTAGTAATTTCATAGAGGAGTAATCTAGCACAACGTGTTTGAATTTTTAAGTAGTTTAATGAGGGAGATGAGCTGACCAAGTAGATATAAATCAGAAGAAGCACACACCCTCTCCTCTGTTGAGCATCAAACTGTGGCATTGGAGTATGGGTGTGTTAGGTACTGAATGGGCTAATTACCCTAAAAGTTTCGCAAAGTAAATTCAGGCTTTGCTGCATGACATTTTTTGGAGTGAGTGTGGGCTTCAAGCGGTGGAAGCTGACATCATTCCTGGGTGTTAGGAAACACCAGAGATGGACCTTGCTTGCCTGTAGGTACCCATGTTGCAAAGATAAATGTTGATTCTGAGTCAGGATTGCTTTGTGATCTCTCTAGCTGGTTTTACGTGATGCTTTTTTTCTTTTCTTTTTTTCAGGGAGCAGGGAATGGCAAATACAAGTCAGATTTAATTTTTTCTTCTTTTTTTTTAAATAATATTTTTTTTTAATAAAGAATAGCCACAAATCCATGCTTGTTCAGACTGAGTGAAAATAAAAATCTTCCTTACCCACCAGTACCAAAATTCCAAAATTCCTTCTCCTGAACTACATCCTCTCCACCCTGTTTTGAGTCAAACTCAGGACTGCTTCTCTCCATTTTTATCTGCTGCACACAGTCTGCTAGTAATTTCTTTTCTGTTTTGTTCAGTTAATTCTTGCTCAGGTCTTGTCCTATGGTCAGCAGCCTTTCTGGTTTTTGGTTATCTCTGCATAAAATTGGCTTAATTACTTAGATGATTTTATTTTTCAAGTAGTCTTTGACACTTTATTAAGTGATTTACTATGTAGATGTACTTAACGTATGGTGTGTTTTGCATGCATGTAAACTTTGATCGGGTGTATCCTAGGATGTTTAGTGTCTGCCACAAATATTTTCTATGCGAGTTCATCTTGTGGCATTAAGAATGCACAGTACTGTGATATTTATTGCCTTGAGCCTTTGCACTGGTAATGCTTGTAGAGTCCATTTCCCTTTTTGTAGCAATTTTTTTTTTACAGTCATCAATTCCCTTCAGGTCCTAATGTCAACTGAACAGTTGTTGGCTCTGCCTGCCTGTGCCAAAATGTGTTAATTTGGATTGTTGAGTTTATCTTTATAATCTTGTCAAAATAGTAGTTTGAGCATAAAAATGACATAACTATCAGGTGACTTCAAGGTTTATTTTTCGGGCTAGCTAGGTTAAATATTGTACCTGCAAGCGTTCATTCATTTGAGGTGTGTAAGAATGTGTGCATCTCAGTGGGCTGTCAGAAGCTTTATTCACAGTTGTGGTGAAACCTTGGGATTAAGCATCCAAAACAAATGTAATTGCTACTTATACTTCAGAAACAAATTCAGGTTTAGGGGGTTCTTTTGTTGAGCATCTGGGAAATAACTAGGAGAGTGAAATCAATGATAAAACTTGACTTACTGCAGTTCAGCGTACATGGCATGTTAGTACATAATCTTGCCAGAAGACACAGGTGAATGGATTCATTTCAAATGAGTAGAAACTTCTGTTGAATGTAGGGTTTTTTTCTAACATTAATACATGATATTGTCATATCTTTCTTTTTTTTTTTTTTTTTTGTTCCCAGTGTGTTGTATATTCTGTGGGTTTTTAGAATGTCTCCTGGCTAACATGATGGCTATACCCACAAACATTTAGAGAAATATTAAACATATGCAGCAAATTGTTGCAGTTTTAAAGTGGGGGTGAGAGGGACATTTTTTTCTTCTTTCTTTATTACAAGGACAAAGGGAATGAAAAAAACCCTCAGCTTACTTATCTACCTGAGTTTATCATGCTCAGAGGATTATGTGGCACAAGAAATGCTGAGTACCAGGGTAATTGTTATTTACAAAGGTAGCTATGGGTCATTCAACCTGCAAAGCTGATGAGGAGAAGGGGCACCACCCTTGCTATGAGGTTCAGCTGTAAACAACTGGAAGCAGTAATGTCCTGTACTGTTGCCACCTAATAAACAGATCTGTCTACGCTCTGAAGCAGCTTTCCTAAGACTTCTGTCTTATATCTCTGTATTTTCTTTACAGATACGTGTTTTTACACATCTGTTGGTTATGTTATTGATTACAACATGATGCTATTGTTGATAAGGATTTATTCTTCTAAATAAATAGAACTGAATAATCTGTCACATTTTACCTAATCTATATCCTTACAAAGTGGACTTCTCTCTTCCTCCTTACCACATCTCCAGGCATTAAGCATGGGTTTTTTCCCAGTTTTGAAGACTTAAAAGGGTGTTTGGACCAGATGACATCCAGAGTTCCCTGACAACCTCAGCTGTTCTGCAATTCTGTTATAAATATATGGATAAATAACATTAAAATTTCTAACAGCTGATGAGAAGAATGTCGGTAATCTGGTTTGAAAGCTTCAACTGTAGCTCTTCTTCATAGGATAACGTGTAGGTTAAGATATGATTTAGCTTTAGAGATTTCCTTTGGAGACATAATTCATGGCATTTCACTGATGAAGTCAGAATTTTGTAACAGACAAATACAGAAATAGCATATTCATAAGAATATTGAAGAAGCTTCTAGGTGGCTGAATATCTTACATGTTTTGAAAACAACACTGGAGTAGTGACTGAAATGTGAGAATTACAAAGTAGACCTGTTGTTGTAGATATATTATTTCAGCTTACAGATTTATTGCAGAGGATGGCTAATACTAGAGAGCTGCTTGGTTAGAGTATTACCCTAATATTTCAATGCACAGTTCTAAGCTTATTTTAGGATTTAGGACAAGTAATTATATACCAGTCAATTTCCAATCATTGTTGCAGTATCAGAATTGTTCTCAAGTGTCCATTGAGTCTGTCCTTGTGAAACAAAGAGTGTCTTTATTCTCTTTTTTTCCCGTTTCTGAAACAGAGTATTCTTATTTCCATTTTACAAGTGGGAAATGAAGGCAAGGAATGATTTCATATTGGGAGTATTTGCAAATTTGGGCATACATCTAGAACCTGATGTCTCTTTTCCCACACGTTTCTTTCCACTGTATCTGGCTTTATATACAAGTTCACTTTAAAAGCATTGACTTCAGCTGCAGCTGTAATGCTCAGTGCTACTGTAAGTCAAATCCAAAGATCATAACAGATGACCAGAAAATGAGGAATATTAAATAATGGCCAAATGTGAAATAACACTGAAGGAACCTATTAGCAGTCCTGTGATGTCAGATGTGGAATCACTCACTCCAGTTAGCTATGCAGGTAGGAGCCTCTGGAAAGGAAATAAGTTTTAAATAAGGGAAATAAGCTTTGAATAGTCATGAAAATGTTTGTAGCTTTCTTAAAGGAAAGAAGTAATCACTCCATATCGCACATGAATGTTAGAGGAACTTTGTGATTATTTTTGTATTACTTTGTTTCCCCTTTTTTAGATTTCCATAAGGCATAGCTATTCCTAAATGGAAGACACTGAAGCCTTACGCCTGGTGGTGTATATTTTTCTTCTTCTTTGCATGATTTGTGTAAAGTTAATTGGGGGTTTGGGATGTTGTTTTTGTTTGTTTGTTTAATTCTCTGTCTACAAGTAGTGGTGAAATTTCAAGTGTACTGAGATGAAATAAATGCTTTTTATTTTTATAGTCTTATTGTCTTATTTTTCCTGAAATCCCTCATGTTAGTGCTCTTCAAAATAAACCTCCAGTCTGATGTTGAAATAATTGAATTAGTGACTTTTAATTTCAATACTTGTCACAGGGAAAAAAATGCACTTCTTACAAACTGTTCACTTTTCATTGCTTTTCTGCTTAATAAAGCAGTGAAGTAGGTGTGGTATCGAAATATTTAGTACTGTTATGTGAAAGCATGACAATGACCAAAATAGAGCTGACACAGAATAGCTTTCTAGACAGAGAATGGGGTACAGTCAGATATTCTGATTAGTATAAGAACACTTGATGTATTTTATTGGAAGGTTTATTAATATAAATATATCTTTTTTTTGAAAGTCTGCTGGGGATGGTACTGGAAGTTTTCTTTTTAATAATTCTATGATAATGATAATAACTCATAGAGATAAGTTGTTGTCACTGTCCTTCGATTTTTATTCTCACAGCCCACATACTGGGTGGCAGAATTACCAGCCTAGTGTGCCCCAGATTCCCACTGCCTGCATCTCTGTGGAAGATGCTGAAATGATGTCACGAATGTTTCGCCGGGGCATTAAGATTATTGTGCACCTGAAGATGGGGGCTAAGACCTATCCAGATGCTTCTTCCTTTAACACTGTGGCAGAGATCGTTGGAAGCAAGTACCCAGAGCAGGTGAGTGAGAATATAGCAAAAGAAATTTATTTTGCTCTTTAAAAATATGAAAAAAAACCCCCTCAAAGAATAGCCTGTCCTAAGAAATCCCTCAAATTGGTAACTTCTATTCACCTACTCCTCTACATCTCAGGCATTTTCAGCTCTTCAGTCTTTTTCAGGTAGCAGGTTTCACACCACCAGGCTCAGTTCTAACATACCAGGATATATCTTAGAAACCCATAAGAGCTACTGTGATCTAAGAACAGGAAATTCAACTAAACTGTACACAATTCAACCTCTTCCTTTTTGTTTCACTGGCTTAAAGTTCATTTTAAATAGTACCATCTGCATAATTGTACAAAGAAGCATGTATGTAAGCAGCAGTGAAATCCCAGCACTGTAATGAATACAGTTACTGCTTTAATTAACAAGCAGTAAGTTAAGGTTGCCATAATGATTTGTGCTCGGGGTTGTCTATTGTTCTGTTAATAATCTTCAAGTGTTTTTTTGACCAGGCAAATAAGCGAGGTTCTGTGGTCCAGAAACAAAATTGTTTGTCTGAGTTTTTCCTCTAATGTAAAAGTGAATGCAGAATGTCAGTTTAACTTTTCTGAAGATGGTTTTCATGTGCGAGTCATTGCTGTGTTTAGCAGGAGTTGTATGTTTGTTAGTTTGGAGGAATAAACCATCTCTGATCTGATCTAAAAAGTATCTGCAAATTCTGTTTGAACATTAGGTAAGCCTAAATTGTTGGTTTCCATTTTAAGACTTTTCTTCTTGCTTTCTCTTTTCTCACAACTTCTTAGCCAAAAATCATACAAACTATATTCATGGTGCTGAAGGATTTGTGCCTGGTATGAGGTCTTCTATGTCAGCTTACAACATGAAATGATTTTTCTGGCAGTATGGTTTATTGTGAAACTGCTGATGCCGCTTCAGTTACAGCAGCACTGGAAACTGTTGCTAGAGTACATCTACTGAGCCACAATTCTTTCTTAAACATTGTGGTTTTCTAACTTTCATGGAAAATAAGAGTGACTGTCTCTGTCCTTTAAACCAGGCATAGCTCTTAACTACCATCTCAGAAAAGATGATACGTATTTTCTGTAGCTGTGGCTTGTGATGTCTGGAGATTCTCAGTGTTCGCATGCATATATGGTTTCAGAAGCGTTATCACTGGCCAGTGGAAAAGTAAATACCCTTATGGTTGATGGTTTACGTACTATCAGCTATGAGTCTAGCACCATGAAACATATATTTACCAAGCTGAAGATGATGCTTAAACTTCTAAATTAAGGTACAGTTAATTTAATTTTATGTCATCTGAAGTTTTATCCATGCTTCTAACCAGGTAATAGGCTACCTTTCCTGAATTATATTTGGTGTATTTCAGAGTATGATATTTCACTTCAGGTTATGAAGTGTCCAAATGCAACCTTCAGAGATGTCGTAAGGTGCTTGCCTGCACTTGATTTTCTTTTTACTGGCCTGCTCTATTTCTTTAAGTCATGAAATGGGTTGGGATCTCTTTGCTTCTTCAGAGAAACTCAGTTTTTTTAAACACTGGGTAAAGACTTATTTACAAGCCCCCTGCTGATGTTAATGAGAGTGGTAGCTGACACACTTTGAAAATGTAACCAAGAAACAGAAAAATAAAACAAGTGAATGTTTAGGTTTTTTAGCACTCAGTTCCTCTCAGAGCCTCGATAGGTTCTTCATCACACTCATTCCACTGCGTTACTCTGGTAAAAACAGGAACCATCTAGCTATTTAGGCAATAAAATACATTGCAGACCCAGACTCTTAGAATGCCTTTTATGCCAAAGTGTTTCAAAATGCAGTACAAATCCAGGGGAATAGAAAGGTGCCATTTCCATGGGCCAAAATTCCAATGTAAGTTTTGAATTGGAAACAAAAGCAAATCTGGATCTCTGAACTCTGGGTGAGAAATCAGCAGCAGGTGGTATCACTCTCAGAAAGGTCGAAAGCAAACCAGCTTGAAATTAGGCTGAAGCCTGGGAAATGTAACTGGTCACAGGTATTGCAGCAAATTATACCGTAAAAAAATGGAACTTAATTGAAAATGAGGGTCACTGTAGGATACTGAGGAAGTCTGGTGAGAAGTGATACAGTTTTAGATGTAACTGCATTTTCTGCGTGTTTGTGTTCATCTATATATTGACCAGAATTTAATATACTGCTTCGTTGATAAATAATTCATTAATTCCTCCTGTAAGAGGAATGTTTATTAAAAATTATCACCAAGAACTGACTGAAATAATATTTGTTTGATTTTTTTTCTATTGTAATCAATATTGAATATTAGCATTAAAATCCTTTAAATAAGAAAACATTTTATTGTCTTTTCTTACCTGTTTGGATGTGTTGGTTTGTTGTTTGGTTGGTTGGTTTTTTTTTTTTTTTTGCTTTATTTGACCACTCTTGTAGCATGTCTGGTACAGTTCTTCCTTTTTAAGTAATTTTTCCAAGAGTTTTGTGTGGATTCTTGCACATAGCAATGGAAAGGAAAAAATCAAACCAAACCAACCTAAAGAAATGTTAAGGAAAACAGAAAAAAAAAAAAAAAGTAGTTTGCATACTTCTGAAATATTCTCCTAAATATTTGCTGTATTGTAGGCTTAGTGTTCTGAAACTCTTGTAATACTTGCTTTGTTTTGCTCTTGCAAGAGATGCTTGATATCATCATAATTTATACTTAGAATTGTCAAACTTTCAAACTTTTGTTTAGGCACCTATGCTTAACTTCAAGACATTTGCATTTCTGAATAACTTTAAGCAGTAGAAGAAATGTCATTACTGCTTTGTGAAGCATCAAGCCCTCAGGGATGTCAGGGATGTATCCATCTAGCAATGTTGTGACATGGGTGCAGATGTTCTGCTGCTGTTTGAGGCAACTCTGTACTCAAGGCATGCAGGTGCTTTTGAAAAGTTAATCCACTGATACTTCAGGTTTCTGTTCTGCTTTATCCTTCTCTTTGGCCAGGCAGTGTCAGTAGGCTAGTCCTTTAGCATTAATAGCTTCAACTAAGAAAAACACACTTTGAAACCTACTCTAAGTTACAACTCTGCACTCCCAAGTATTCAGATGGGGTAGAAAGCATCTGAACTAAAAAAGGAAATGGATTTTGTCATGCTGTCAGTAAAGTTCAGTCTCACCAATGTCTCTGTTATGTTTATCTTTGTATTATTCCTTCTAAGTTAGGGAAGGGCTGCTCTCTCCAGACAGAACTCTTGCTAATGTCAGAGCGGGCATGACTGCATGTTCTAAGCAGAGGCATCCACCATCCTGTCAGTCCCAAGGTTCTCACTCAGTGCCTCCTGAGGCCTGAATGCCTGTAGGTATCCAAATGAGGAGAGCCTGTGCCTATAAGATATTGAGTTCATGATCAACCTTTTCTTCATATAAACACATAGAAAAGCAGTGGTACCAAACATACTATGACTTGATAACCCTGGTGTCCTCTCTGAGCCTGGCATCCCATTCTCATGGTGCTTATGACAGCAGTGAGAGTGGAAAACATGTGGGTTGTGGGACTTAACATATTTAAGCCTGTATGATTGCTGACAGTTGAGCCAAAAGGTGATTCCAGCATTTCCCTGGGCAGCCTGTTCCAATACCTGATCATCCTCTTGGTGAAGACATTTTTCCTAATATCCAGTGTGAAGCTCCCCTGGGGCAGCTTGAGACCATTTCCTCTTGTCCTATCACTTGTTACTTAGAATCATAGGATCATAGAATAGTTAGGGTTGGAAAGTACCATAAGATCATCAAGTTCCAAGCCCCCTGCCATGGGCAGGGACACCTCACACTAAACCATGCCACGCAAGGCTCTGTCCAACCTGGCCTTGAACACTGCCAGGGATGGAGCATTCACAACCTCCCTGGGCAACCCATTCCAG
>JBCJKH010039507.1:0-22839 GCA_039877255.1 Loriculus beryllinus
TAGATTTCCCAGGACCTCATACAGCATCAACCTTATGCACTCCAATTTTGCTATGGCTAAACACAGGGATTGAGTTCAATACCACAGTATCCACAGTGGTAAAAAGCAGCAGAAATAACAGCAATCTGGAGGACTTTTTTTTAAAAAGGTATTTTGCTGATAAGGTTACCATAAATATTTGGGTATCTCAGCAGATGAAAAGCTAAGCTGAAACACGGAAAGACACGAGTGCAAAGCAAACAGTATGGTTGAGTTCTGAATGCACAGTGAAAAGAACAGCAAAGAAAAATTGTGATATCAAAAACAACCCCCATTTAGCCTGTTATTGATGGTAACGAGGAAGCTCCATGCACTTTACACCCCACTGAAAAGAACTTGCTTTTCACACCCATGTCTTCAGGATCAGGCCTTATAATACAAATCTCTCCATAAATACCAACACAGTGAAAATATCACATAGTTTAAATATTGAGATATCAAAAAATTTTTCTCCATATTGTTCTATTTATACCCTGTAAGTTTTGCTCCACTTAATTCCATGTTAACATTGCCTTGGGTTTTTTCCCCACTCAAAGGAATTACATTTCTGCCCTAATGATATCATCAGAAAGTTAATCTACTATCAACCAAGATGTTTTAATCATTTCCTGCATCTAACAGCTCGCAAAGACTGTCAAATGCAATATTAAAAAAGCCTAGGAATCTTAGTGCAGAAGCCACCTGACAGTACTGTCACAGCTTTGTAAAGTTTAATCAGGAAAGAATGACAATACTTCAGATACTACCAAGCCTTTTCTGATAAATACTGATCTTTTAATATGCACCAATAGATTTATTTTTTTTTTAGTCCTACAATCACAAGAATGAATGGCCAGAAGTTTGCACAATTTCCATTCATCTTGTTTTCTTCGGAAAATGAAAGCTTGAGAAAAGCTTCTGCAAACACAATGCCTAAATTTACAAAATTAAGTTATAAAATAACCTTCAGAAGCCCAGAATACAAAGCCAGACAAAGCAGATGGCACATCCTCTCTAAAGAACAGGTATTTTTCTTCCATGCTCCCCATACACACATTTATTTTGTACTAGGAGTGCAAAGTGCACCTTAGCGTAACAGGAGCAGCTTTTACACATGCAGACTACAGATATAAGAATAGAAGCAAACTAAACAAAACAAAAAAGTTTATTCTGTAAATGCAGATAAAATTTCATGAAAGTATGCTTTCAAAATTTGGCAATAGAGTGTTCATGAGATAGGTATAAATTATCATAAACTATTATAAATTATAAAATATTAGCTTAAAACTTACTGGATATCTCCCATAGAAGCAGGTCTTCTCTAAACCAAATGCATGCATTGCACTCAGGAAATACATCCTTACGTCTTTATAATTTACACTTTTAATTCATCATAATATTGTATTTTTTAAATACCCTCTTTGAGCAAAAGCTAAGGTAGTGAATTAATGTCAAAATCCTTGCCCTCCGAAAACAGCTGACAGCAAAAACCAGCTAATGACACCCTAAGTGTCTGTGTGCTATTGTTAAGAATTAGTCCATTCTATTTCAACAAATCGTGCTTTAAAAAAACAAAGGTAATTTTACAATGCCAGCAAGACAGTGTTTGCTTGCTATGCTGTAGGAAACAAGTACAACCTCCTTCCCTGCATTGCTTATATCATTATAGTATAAAACTACATATTAACAAACATACTAAAAAAACTGACAGTGGCATTTGTTACTGATAAAGACAGATAATATTAAGCAAGGAGAGGTAGCTTTAATAATCTGCAATTACCCTAAAATTTCACTATGATCACCAAAAAGGAGCAATCAGTTTGTTCCAACAAATTCGAAACAAATCTTTCCGCCACAGCGTTTCCAGTCTCCACTCCTTTCAGAGGGCCAAAATCTCTAGATGTAATTAATGTTAAAGACAAATACATAATGTGACTCCTTTCTGCTAGACTGCATTTCACAAGGCCTGGCTTAGGCCAAGCTTTGCAAACAGGTTAAGCTGCCTGGTTAGATTTTGCTACCTGAACATTTTAACAGCTAGCAATCCAAAGCAATAGAGGCTACAGAGCTCATTAAAGTTTCCTGTAGCCTGGTGAAGGATATGCTCTGAAAAGCTCTCATATAAAGTCTATACAAAGCTATGCAGAACTTGTAATAAATAATCAGGAAAACATTTAAGAATTCTTAGATTTTTTGAACAATTAATCCAATTAGCTGTCTTGGTTCTACAGATTTCATATTGTACATTCAGACTTACATTACTGCTTCAGACAAAACTGACACGGTTTAATAATTACAGTTTTATCTTCCCACCACATTTTATTGATTTAATCTTTGTTTAATGACACAGTGAACGCACACTTGTGCTGACTGCTGACTTGGATTTCATGCTGACTACACAGCAGCTTATTACTTACAGAAGAAAATCCACATTACTGTACGACAGAAGTTGGTAGAAATGCCTTGCTTCCTCAAGGCTCAAGACTGCAGACTCAAGACTTACAACAAAATGCTGTCTTGCAATAAACACATCATGTTCTTGTAGTAAGACACCATGTCTGACACATCTCTGCTCAGTCACAGTATAAGCCGAAAAACTTACTGGCACTATGACTGAGCACTGTGAGATCTGACTGTCCCCTTTGTAAACAACAAGAGTAAAATTCATCTACTGTAAAATGAGCATAAAATACCACTTATACGAGAACTAAGCTGCAGTAAAAAGTCTGTGGCACAGCAAGACTCAAGGCTGTCATATCTGAGTATAGCTATCTTCTCTAGCCTTATTTCGTATGTCCACGTATATCAGACAGTGACAAAGAGGCAAGAGACAGACTGAGTGGATCAATCTCTCTCTCTCTCCATACTTCCAAGACCAGGAAGAAAAAAAAATATAAATTGAATACTTTAAAAAAAGCACAAAAGAAAACACTTATTATGCAAACATACACAAATGCTAAAACGCAAAGGCACCAACATTCTTCAGTACAGGCACTATTAAGTCAGCAAAACATACTGCATCTAAGCAACAGCTAATCATTGCAACTAGCTTTCCACAGAAAAGGGTGAGATCAAAGGCATGTCAGCATACTCTGTGTGCAAATACATACTGGAATGTGGGTACATGCACAGAAACCTACTTACAGTTGAATTCGAAATGCAAACAGCACACTCAAATACCTGCAAGAACTGAGTCTGCACACCTGGTGAGCCAAATATTCGAACTGGTGTTACTAGTAGCATCTCATATTCCTTCTGGTCTGATTAATGTACTTTTGGCAGACTTACCATAGATTTTAAAATGTGAATATATTTTTAAAAAAGAGTGTTTCTACTAACAAGTGCAAAGAATTAATGTTAACAAATGTTCTTTGAGGATTCTGGCTTCATAATCATGGAGCAAGCCTTGTTGACAAAACCTGCTGTATGTAGGAGATACACAGATTTTATCCCTCCCTTCCCCTTTATGAAATTTAACTAGCAGCAAGTAAATACAGGTGCCAGACACTGCTTAGGGCTATAAAGGACTGAAACCTATCAAACATTTTTCTGCAGAAAAGTGATCAAGTTGGATGATACCTCATTATGCCCTGACATTTGTAAACACCATCTCCTAGATTACCCTGTTCCATTTCAACCTTACAGAAGCCTCCAACATTTTTAGGATGACATACAAAACCACAAGAGGAATATCTTTTTCTAAAGCAATAATGAGTGGCAAGAACTTCTTTTAAGTTTTTATTTAAATATAAGGGATGCACATTTCTTAAACTGCTAAAATAACCTTTTTTTCCTCATCAGTCAAGCATCTACTAAGGATGATAGCTTCAAAACCATACAATTTCCTTGGAACTACAGAAGTACGTGTAACATTTGGGCAGATCTGCCCATTCTAGTAATTACTCTCCAGTTATTAAGGCTCCTGTTTGTGCTTATGAATCAGGGTGTTATAAAATCCAATCTAAGCACAAAGATTTTGAACAATAGCTTTTAACTTGAAGTTAGCTTTTCTATGAGCAACTCATGATGCAAACCCATTGCGCCATTTCTAAACGGCAATGCAATTTCAATTTGAAGGTTTCAGCTCTTCAGCGTATTTGCAATTTCAAAGCTATTCCTAGCTTTTCTTTCCAAGTTATGTAAGTTTTCTCTGCTGTTTACAGTGAAACAGTTTTAGAATGGAACAGCTTTTAATGCAAGTATTTAAATTTCTTTTGATGCAAATATAAACCTGTAAATCTAAGCTGAAGTGCAGAATTACTGTTTTGCACTAAAGGGCAACATATTTTTCTCTACTAATTGTTCTCAGATGCCTCAGGATTTTGCAATTCATTAAAAAACACACAGTAGCAAATCCATTGACGCTAAAATAGCAAAGGCTGAAAATTTTACTGTGTGCAACTTTAATCATCTTCACTCATTTTCTTACCACAGTCAGTACATAAATTGCAGAATACAGGATAACAGTAATTTCTACTCAAGCAGTTGTAACCTCATTCTATATTAATATTAATGGCTTTTTTACAAAACCTGTGCTAATTGTTTGGAACAGGTTACTCTCTGAAGCTAGCCATGACAATATAAGAAATCACTGTCCATCCAGACCTTGTCCTTTACCATGGTGTTCCCAGTTTCCTCCTTTTGGGAAAAGGAAAGACACGTACAGACCTGTAGTTGCCTGGAATTCAGATTTCACCAATATCTGCAGTCGCATTTGTTTTGAGTTGCAACGGTAAATTTACAGTCTTCAGTAGAAATAGCTTGCAATATTTAACTGCTTTACTCTTTGTCCCTACAGCCACATAAAGCCTTTACAATTTTCAGTTTGAGAGAAGCAAAAAATCTAATTTAGAATACACAGTGGAAACGCTCACATTAATATTTTTTTCACTATAATACATTACAAATAAAAAAAATCCACTTATTTTTGTAAGATAATTTTCAATGGTTATTTTCAGGGCACCATAATTTAAAGAAATTCAAGTGTTAGTTTGAACCTGATGAATCTTGGGTTAAAACTGCTGTAAAGAGAAGATATTAAAAAAAAATTAAGACTATTCTGTTTGTCTTGTTAGCATGCACTTGCCACACAAATTACTTCTTGACATATCTATGTTGAATGAGAGATGTTTAAAATGAAATTATTAGTTCTGTAAATAAGAATGTGTATGCAACATTATTTGTATTCACATGGGATGGGAGATTCCATGCTTATGGAAAACTACAAGACTTTTTCCTCTAAACGCCTAATTAGAAAAGCAAGCATACTATTTAAGGTATTTTACTTGGTAAACCAATAAACTAGTAAACTAATAGCAATTAAAATAATGTGCTTAAGGTGAAAGTAACAGGAGTAGTTAGCAAGTGTCATTATGTACCTGCTGCTATACTCTGGAAGCACAAGTCTTATTACTGCTCTATACAAAAATAGCCTGTATGGAAAAAAAAATCTGGTAACACTGACTTGTAAGACATGACTTCACAGTGCAACTAATTGTGATTACATATGCATGTCTGAAGATCAGATGGGAGAGGAGTGGGGAGAGAATTAGACTAATACAGGACTAAATTTAGCCTTCATCTAATAGACAAGCATACCTTTTTTCCAACATCAGTCATATAGGTCATGGCCAACTTAGGCAGCTACAAGCACCATGCTGCAAGCTGCAGCATACTGTGCATAACAACAAAGCTTTGCCTGCAAATTACTTCTTCTTCTATACCAAAAGCATTATGTCAAATAAGCTGTTCCATTTCCTTTACTATAGTAAGTCTCTCCAATTCCAGTTTCTACCATGTGTTACTACAAAGCAGCCATAAATGCAGATTAACTCAAGCTAGTTCAAAGAATCTTGTCTCTTCTAAAGACACAAGCAGTTTTGTTTATTGTCATCCTCTTATCTTTGGACTCTTCTCAACCATGTTGCCAAGATACATTTTTATGTTATTTCAGCCACTAATAATTTCTCAGTTACCCATCTGACAAGTAACAAATTCACTTGCAAGCTTTAGGACAGTAAACCAGAGAATCTTAACTCATGAATATCTAATCCACTTTAAACTTCATCTTGGTGAGACAGCTGGTGTGCTGTGACCACCGCTTGTTATGCTAATCACAATTATTTCACTCTCCTAGACTGCCGTGCTGCTGCAGTGTCCAGCTGTTCTTTCTCCTGTTACATTTAGACTGCAGACTTCTGAGGCTAGAATTGTCTTTTCATTGCCCATATGTAACCAATGCAACCAAACTCTGACATGCTCTAAAACAAACCCGTTCAAATAATTTAATAAAATATACACAGTATGAAAAGTATGACTTTCTACCTCATTTCTGTTTCCAGTATTGTTACCCATACTACAGGGGTTATACAAACAGGGGATTTCTCAGTTCAGTGGCTAAACAAATTATTTCAGCTTGGGTCAAGATGAGTTAGCCCTTCTGATTCTCTCATTTTTCAAAGGAATTAGAAATGTCAATTCTGAAACAAAAGTGGAGTTTTGAGACAGTTCAAAGTTTGAATTTTGACTTTTACAAAACATTCTGACAAAGCAAGATTTAGCTGCCTTACATTTTTAGGACACTGTCCCACTCCTAAATTAATAATCTCCCAGGTGCAAAGAGGAAATAGAGGAAAAGTCAACAACCCCTGTATTTACTTTTCCTAAATAAACAACTTTTGTTATCTTTCCTGCTAGAACTGCTACTGTCTGCTGCAAAAGCTGTTGATATTCTCCAAGGATTTCAAAAACAGGCTATAGCGTTACTCTAGTTTTCTCTGGGATTCTATGTGTTAGTAATAGGGGAAGAGCTACTCCTTTCTCTTGCTAGGATTTTCAGAGGCATTTTCCTTTTTTACCTTGCCAGAATTGACACTGGAAGATAAGAATCATAGATTTCTTAGGTAGTGGCTACTAAGATCACTACCAACAGCAGCACTAGCACAAAGGGGTCGGAAGCACTTGGGAGGAACCAGGGCATCTGCAAGAAGGGCAGAGACATAAAGCTAGTCATGCAGCAGAAGCAGCACAGGACCAGAGTAGATTTATGCCCCAAGTGGCATCCTGTCCATCTGTTTTTCTAGGCTAATCATCTTCTAAAGCTACAGGCCACTACCATCAGTCCTAAAGATTAAGTACTTGCAACCAAAGCAGCTATTTAGATCCACCAATCACAAATGAATGTTTCTAGCTGGAATCACAAGAACCTGTTCGAGGCTTTATCTGTAAAAATGAGCAAACAAAAACCTCCAGGGAAATAAAAAATGAACAAGCTACACTAAAAAAAAAAAAGCAATTTAGCTGCAAACTCAAGCACTTGTAAACTAAGAAAAGCTCAATTTACAGTTGCAAAAGCAAGAACATTTGAGCTTATGTATACAAACACTTTACAATATAAGCTTAACTCTTGCTTGTCTAAGAGTTTCCTCATCAGATCAGTGATTTTCAGTGCAAAGAATGGTCTTGTGAACTGCAGTTTCAAAAGTGCAATTCTGCTATTGTAATGATCTTTTTAATGCAAAATTATTATATTTAATTGCTATTTTATTTCTATTCAGTTCTAATGTTTTGCATTATGTAAACATTTCTATGGATGCAGCAACATTTGATAACTCCAGATGTAGATCTGAATCATTAGAAGAACCTCAGAAAACCAGACACTAATTCCAACAGCTGAAAATTACTGTGAATGAAAGCAAAAGCTGCATTCTATGCACTCCTATAAACCTCTGAAGAAAATACACCCCTAAAAAGACTTGCCTTTGCATCTTTATTTTAAAAAAGAAATGCTTAGTGTTTTGATTCTACCCACCGAGATCATCTTCCACAAATTAATGTGACCTTCATATAAGAAACTTCCTACAACCTGTATGGAGGTAAATAGGTTGAATCTTCGATTTTAAAAGACAGCATGCATAACTAATCTGGGAATGTAAAGATGACCAAACAGTGGCTTTGTGTTCTTCAAATCCAGCAGTCAACACACAAACTGTCAGTACCTAGTTTCTGGATGTCACCCCAGTCCTGTGAAATCACTCTTTACTGGTAGAACTGCACAGAATGCAACTTCAAAAATTTATACTTGTATAGCTTAATACAATAAATGTTAACAAAGTTACTTTGGCAAGTACTGATGCTCTCAAAGTACTTCTGTAAAAACAATAGAGATTTACAGATTTCCATCCCACTGACAAACTGAAATACTCAGCTACAGTGATTTTATTATTTAAACTAAAGCAAAAATCTCTGTGTTAATGAGATACATTTGGTAACTTAGGGTCAAACCTTACAATGGTTAACACAGTGAAAAGGTATGAAACATCACAAAGCACTTGAGGGGAGTTCCTCACAACATTAATTTTTAGCCTGGCAGAATAATACTCATTATGAGATCCCACAGATGAAAACTAATGTACTGTGAATTTTATACCACTTCATTATAATTCAAATGACTTTTTTTCCTTCTTACGTTTTCATTGTTTGATACATCTAAAATATCTCTGCTCCTTTTATAAAGCATAGGAATAGTGTCAATGTTCATCAAATAACGTATTAAATAAGTAATATTCAACAACTACATATTCGGAATATCATTGAACTATGTTACGCTGCAAATTTGTCATTTCACATCAAAATATGACATATAGCAAGGCAAAGAAAAACTAAAGACAAAAATACTCTTTCAGGGGGAATAAAAATCAAATCTTTTGTATTAGTTTTGTACTGTTATAAAAAATATTTTTATGAAAGCATTTCAAAGTAACCCTCCAATTTTAACACTTATTTTCAAATCCCCAATTCTTCGCTACAAAATAAGCACATCCAGTACATTAAATCACACCTCAGCTTTTTGTAAGCCACTGGCAAAGATTAGTCAACTAAATTTTACAAATTCACAGAGTATAATATTGGACCCAAGCACATCTGGATACCTGATAGTAGTTCAGCACTTCCTTACTCCCATAGTAAAAAATCAGTTTTGCTGCTGTTTAGAAACCAAAAAGACATTTTAAGCACTGTATTATTTTATTTCTTGAGACCTTAGTCCTCAATGTAGTCTGCAGTTTATCACAAAAATATTAACCTAATTACAACCACAAAATTAGGTTGCCAAACTATTTTCTAATGCTAATTTGCACAATCTCAGCAGTACACTCCCAGTCTCTTGACATTTTACGTGAAGAATGTAAAAAGTACTGAGTTTCTTCTAATGCAACTGAAAATCAAAAGGTTTCATTGTAGGCAAAACTATTGCTGTATCACATCATGGAATGGCTACTTTCTTCAATATCTTAACTTGAAATACTCCATACTTTATTGCTCCCCACTTTACCATGCTTACTGGAAGCCCTGGGATTTTCTGCACATAAGTAATATATTTCATACCTCTTCAACTATATACAGTAAGTTTTCCCCTTGCTTTTCAGAAAGTGATTTTGTGTGAGAGACACAATATAATTTATCCCACAACTATGTGTTTACATGTTTGGTTTGGGTTTTTTTTTTCTTTTTTTGAGGAGGAGGTGTTGGGTTTAGGGCTTTGTTTTGGGTTTTTTTGTGTTGTTTTGGGTCATGAGGAGTTTTATAGGGTTTTTTGTTTGTTTTTGTTTGGTGGGGTTTTGGTTGGTTGTTCTTTTTGTTGTTTGGCTGATTGTTTTTTAAGTAAATCAAACTCTTTTAATTGAGTGCTGACAACTCAGACTCAATTTTCTTCTATCTTTACAGTCTTTGTGTGTTCTTATTCGTCAAGCCTACCTGTGAACATTTGTCTGGGCGAGACAAGATCCGGCCTGACTCTTAGTCATTGGTACAGGATACAGCACTTCAAAATAATTCTTACTACTTTCTCAAACAGTCCTCAGATGACAAGAGATTTGCAGTTCAACACTCCCCTCACACACTGAGTTTGCCTCCAAATTCCAGCCTCCCCGACCAATACCCTCCACAAGCAATACATATCAACGTCATTTCCTTCTCAAGGGCCAGAGTTTACTTATGTGACAAGCAGTGCTGCTTCAAGAAGGCTGTCTCACCAGATGCGTGTAGTGTCCATCTACAAAAAGAAAAACCCAAGTCTGATGTAACCTGCTAACAGCTGGAAGAGAGACTGTGTAGGTAAAAGCTGTGGGGGTAAGTAGCTCAAGAGCTTGAGTGAGTGAGTGAGTGGAGGTGTGAGATGTTCTCTGCAAAGATGTTGTTGTCCAGAGCTTAACCAGAGACACAGCTGGGAGTTCACACTCCTTCAATTCACAAATCCTTTAGTGAAATTCATAAGGGAAAGATATAGCCATCAATATATCAGAGTCCCATCACAACCATCTAGACAAAAGTACATTGGTGAATTTGGAGCACACCTGACTGACTTGGGAATGTCAGTAATGTTAGGATTTGTTCTAAAGGTTCTTTAGAGGCAGCTGATGCCCCTGTCCTGGCTCACATCTCTGTGGGAGGAGGGGTGTTTACCTTGCATCACTAGATCAAAATAAGGGGCAGGACATGCAATGCAGACAAAAGGCACTTTGCCAAGTAGCTACTGGGAGTGAAGCAGCAAAGGCTGCTACTGAGCAGGTGGCTGGTGCAAGAATCATCTAGGAGCTAGAGAAGACCAGGACAAGGAAAATAAAGAGAAGAGAGCAGAAACATTAAGTACTGGCAATACCAGCCAAAATCCTCAGCAGCTGCCTACCCTGCCTCTCACATGGACTGCATATACCTTGACCACACAGATGTATCTCTAAACCTCCTTCCTACAGCTAATTAGAAATACACTTAGCTCTTTAAAAAGGGCAACGGGCTGTGTCTTTACTTAACGTTCTCTGGCTGTGTAGGACAGAAATGACAAGTGGAGAAAAAGTGTAAGATTTAAAGCCTTGGTGCCAAAATGCCAAAGGGGACAAGGGATACCAGGCTGAGAGCACCCATGCCAGGAGAGTTGGCTGCTGTAATACTAATGTTGGGCCAGTTTACAGTCTGAAACAAGCAGCTAATTGGCACTTTTGAAAGTATAATCATCTACTTAAAACTCCTTTTCTTAAAACTTCATTTTCCTGCAAATTTGTTAAAATTGCTTTGTTCTTATGGAAATGTCTGCTAGTGACACACAACCCTTTAAAATATGCTGACCATGTCAGGAACTTCATTTGCACATTAATAGATCTCTCTCTCTCAAGGGATTAATTGCCTTCCCAAAAGAAGCACACAATCCCACTTATGCAAGTTCAGACTGGCACTGGGAGGGGGTGGAAATGGGCAGTTTGTGGACTGCAATTCTACTGTTTCAGAATTCGGGATTTTTCTGCATTTACCTTCTTAAACACTTATCAGCCATCATGGGCAGTATGAAATACAGACCTTTTAAACCAAGTTTATCCATTCAACATTGGTTTATATTCTGCAATTATCCAATTCATGATTTTTAAAAAGGGCGGCAAATTCAATCATTCAATGACAGAATTCTACCGAGTGGATAAATTGCACATTAAAAAGTAATTGATATACATTATCATAAGTGTAAAAGCTAGAAATTTGAGTACAGTGATAATCTAGAACTCCTTTCTTTGCAAAAGAGACGTCTACTACGACATTAGGATGCCAGGTTATTCTCTCACACAGGCTATTCTCAACTAATACATGCTTAATGAGACCACGTTTGCAGTCTCTTTTGGGAGGATATTTTAGAACACCCTCCTCATATACTGTGGCGGAAGTTACTTAAATATGCAATAAAATTCATTTATACCAGAATCCTGGCAACCATGGAATTTAGAACTTAAACTAACAAAATATTCAGTATACACCAGTTTCATATGACAAGAGTTCATCAGTGTGAATATGACAGAGGCTACAGTGAATTTCTAAGTTATCGCAGTGACCTGTGGTACAAGAACCCGCTTGGCAGATTTCAGATCCAAAAAAAACCTTCTCCCAGTGATAAACAATTTATGTATCCCCTAAAGCAGATAAAGTGAGGGGAATAGACTAGAGCCCTACTTCCAATTAGACACTAAAAACCTCTTCTATCCAAATTAATGTAATAACCTGGCATTTATAACAAAATTATTGGCAGTATGTTTATCTGCTTTGATTTACAATCTTTTTTTCCCCAAAGTATTTTCTCCACTAACTCCTTTGGTTCATTCTTTCTGTAAATAAACACTTTTCCAAATGCATAGGAAGCATTTCGAGAGCATTGTTCTTGGCACAGCTGGGAATACACTGTCTTTAATGACATTCATCTCTGTGCTTTCTGGGCCCAAGGATATGCAGATAATAAAAGCTGAAAGTAGTTTTAAAAACAGACCACCCACTGTAATTACCATAGCCTTTTCTTGCACTTCTGCTGTTCCAAAGCCTGTCTCTGTCAGTTAAACCATTTCAGAGGAAGCATATAGTCTCAATAAAATTCTCTCTATGCTGTTCTGAAATTATCAATGAGCAACTTTGATAGACTTTATAACAAAAACCTACAATTTTAATCAGTTAATACTGAAAGCTTTGTTGCAGTGCATTTTGCATTTATCTCAGAACAGGGTAAAAATATTTAAAGAGGTACGGAAAAATAAGCATACAAACAGGTCATCATTCAAGATTCTCAACATAACTCCAGAATCCCCCACGCAAAGCTCTTCATCACTGAACCATTTAGCCCAAGAGTGTCCTGTGTGGATGAAGGGCCAAAGACACCCTTCTGACATTTCCGGAAAACAACGCTTATTTTTCTCACACGGGAAAAGCAGTTCAAGTCAGGTACCTAGCTATAATCCCTCTTGGTGAGCAAAAGATATGCAAAATCCAGTCTTTGCATACAAAAAGCATCAAGCATCAGAAATCATTATCCTAGAAACCATTCCTTGATACTTGTCTCAAGCACCAGACAAAATCTAGTTTTCTTTCAGAACATGCTGTACCTCCACCCCTAACACGCTAACGCCGCACTCTCTGCAAAACCATCAAGCAGTGAAGCTCTCTACCCACAATTTAACCATGGAGTTGAGAGACCACATGCTTCAGCATGGTGCCTCCAACTACTCCTTACCATTAGCTCTAAATCAGCTTGGCAAGACATTGCAACAGAGCAGCATACAAACTGAACCACGCTCAGGGTAACCACAGCAAATTGAAGTAAGTGAGATGTTGCTAACACCATTTGACAGCATTGAAACAGTTAGGCTTGAAAACTGGACATTTCCAGGGTATTTGCACCACCCCAGGGCTGACTGTTACACACTATCTGGGATCTATAAGTCCCTTGGAAGGATACAAGGCTTATTTTTTCACCAAACATTTGCAAAGGTCTGATCCAAAATTCCAAAAAGATTTTTCCCCTCTCCCTAATTCAGAGGAACAGAGCATTTGAAACATTAATTTTCCTGTCCATTGTGCATTGTATAAGATACAATTAACATTTCTTCCATGCTTTGTAGGATATCTCACAGTTACTATATAAAAGTAACCTAGAAGTTCTTTTATAGTTTTAAAGTAACTTTTAAATTCTGCCTGAAATAAAAGTAACAGTAGAATTCATGTGCTCAAAAGGTTTGAAATTTCACACAACACTAATTTTATGACCTCTAGACTTTCCATAGATTTATTACCTGATTTCTCTTCATAATTAATTAGAAAACTTTTCAATCTGGTTCTGGTTGAAATTTTTAAAAAGCTCTTCAAGCAAACTTTATAAAAAGGATGACATTGAGGACAAATTATATAACTGGCTGGGTAGGGTACTTCTACAGTATATGGAGAGCTCATTTTTGCTAACACATCTACAGTGCTATTGGAAGTTTATGTTCTGTGATCAAATCTTATTATCAAGAGAGATGCATCTGTGCCTTATTTCTAAATTGGTCCAATTGCACCTGATTTCACTAATGGCAAAACCGTGGATATGGTCCAGTCAGCCTGGCTGAGAGAGAACTGTGCACTCACACCTGATTACAGAAACTAAAATGAAGCTAATTAAT
This sequence comes from Loriculus beryllinus, assembly GCA_039877255.1. Classification (NCBI taxonomy): domain Eukaryota; kingdom Metazoa; phylum Chordata; class Aves; order Psittaciformes; family Psittacidae; genus Loriculus; species Loriculus beryllinus. Next base: position 13,980 of record JBCJKH010039507.1, read on the forward strand.
AAAGAAAATATTTTGTGAAAAGAGCATAACCTATCAGGAGGCCCTACATTATGTGTAAGACAATGGAAGTGCTCTAAACAGATGAATTTTTCCTAGTTTAGCCCTCAAAATTAATTTTAATATGTTAATTAATCTCAAAAATCTTACCTTAAACAAAAATACTCTCATGAAATATGACATAAATATACAGAAAATTAGCTAACAGTAAGCCATTATGAAAGACCGCTTACTTACATAAAGCGTGATCCACACTATAAATTTTGTGTTGGGATGTTTCTCTTAGTAGGAATGCACATAAATTACATCAAGAGACCACAAGGCAAATTCATACAACCCTTTTTTGGCTTTACTACAAGTGTAGCTTTAGTGAAAATTCAGAAAGGCTTGAAGCTTCTGATCAAAGAAAGCATTGTAAATCCTATTATAAAGGATTAAGGGAAACACTGCACATTGCTAAAAATAACATTTGAAGAATTTTTAAATTATGCTTGATATCATTCCATTACACTGATAACATTTTAGCAAAAAAATAATGTAATAAAATGAGAGCATTGTCTTTCAATTTGAATATATACTTTACATGGACTTCATAGCATATTTCAACCATTCTTCTGTCTTGCAAGCCTCCACACAGCGTTTTAGCACAAGCAGCTTTTTTCTGCAGGTTTCAAACTGTTCTGCAATCACACATCACAGATTTGTCTCATGTTAAAGGTACAAGACTACCTACTGACACTGACACAGGGACTGGGCTCTGTGTGGCATCATACTGTCACTTCAGGTAGAGCAGATTTCACACAGGGGCCACTAATCAGTTAATCAAAGCTTAGAGCCCTGGGGAAAGCAAGGAAGTCCAAGATGGATCTTTCTAACAAGATCCAGTTTATAAACTGTGTTTTGCTTTTTTACTGCTTGCATCTCCATATTTACATAGCAAATACACCACACAATAACGACTGAAGGCAATTTTGCAGTAAGTTCATTTTGTTGAAATTGATTCAAGACATAGAAAGAAAGATCTTGTCTCTTATTTTATACTGCTGCTCTTCATAGAATCAGAATAATTAGGGTTGGAAAGGACCTTAAGATCATCTAGTTCCAACTTCCCTGCCATGGGCAGGGACATCATTCATGATAGTGCCTGCATGTTTTCTGCATATTCTCACCTACATTAAGCTAAAGCACATGTGAATGCGTTTTTCTAGAGTAAGCTCTATGTCTACAGAACAATTATTTATTCAGACATCTTAGATTGTGGGGGTTAGGTTGTTTCTGGACTTGTATTCTGTATTTGACAGAATACAGATGCTACTATAATAGCTGACAACACTTGGCACTGTGCTTTTCTGGGACCAAGCACAGAGCTTTATGGTGACTGTACCCTTAGGTATGTCAGTCAGCTCTTAAACAGTCACTAGCCCTTTAAACATTTCTACTGGGACCAATGGGACTGCTTATGTTCAGAAAATGGTGCATTTCCATAACTGTTAATGGAACAGAATTTAATATATAAGTCCCAATTTTCCTCTCACTTAAGGCAGGAAAGATACAAAATACATCTAAAGATTTGCTTACACTAGAACTGTAGGCACGCTAAATGCAATTAATCACGATACCTGCAATTAATTCATTGACATATACTGTATATTCTGATACAGCTAAAACCAATTCTGCACTTAAAAAAATAGAAAAAGGCAAGCTTTACTAGCTACAAAATACACAGAAAGCGACCAAATGATAGTTATGAAATACTGACTTAGTACAGTTAAAGCCATACTACAGCTGGGTTCTCAGGTTTCTGCAAGAGAACAACCTTAAACAGATGGTACCTTCATACTATCATCTATACCAAACATTCATTTAGACAGGTACCGCAACCAGACTTAAAGGAGAGGATTGAAGTGATGCTTGCTTCCAGCTGTCCACTCTGTTCCGCTAAAGAGATGCTGAATGAGACATTTAAGCACTCTTTAATTCGGCAATCTACAGCACAGGATTTTCATATAGACTGTAAATCATCAAGTGGCACGCAGGGTATTAGGTGTTACTCTACTTCGTCTTTTCCAGCTTATGGGAGCTGCAATTTCCAAGAAAAGCTAAGGGCAAGGTATTAATAAGCATTCAGGAGTCTCAGTGCACTGAGTGCTTGCACTGCATGCAAGCAAATCTCTTACTGTCAATTTAATAAAAATATTCCAGTGTCTATAACTGCAATTATTTAACACCTTTAGAACTTCTCCATTATCTGCACATATAACTGTGACAAAAAGTAGATGTATAGATAGTAATATAGGAAAGTAATTTTGAAAAAGCAGATTATAGTCTGCATTCTGAGGGAGAAAGCAGAAGCGTCTTCTGCTTTCAACTTACTCATTAGAAACGGTTACTTGTCCATGTTCTGGCAAATATTTCACTACCATCAGAAAAGCATGTAAAAGGAAAAATATAGTCCCAAATCTTAAAAAACTGTACATTTTCAAAATGAGAAATATTGGAATTATTTCAATACGTTAAGTGCCAAAACCAATTACATAGTTGGTCATTAATAATGTTTCAAATTTTAATCCACCACTAATTGGACAGATGAGTTTAGAGAAGGACTGAAAATTATGCAAAAACTAAATTTCCGATTTTTCTAGCAGTACTGGAATCTGTGGAACGTAAGTTTCCTCACTTTACGTAATATGCAGAACAGATATGTGTTTCTCCTTATAATGAACTATTGAAACCAAAGAATTTTATTACTGAATGTGGAAGGAGCAACTTTATGCGCAATATCAGCATTGAAGCCTAAAGGCAAGTATCTATTCCCTATAGAATTTTTAAAGCTACTCAATATCATTGAGCTTTGGTCACCTCCACAAAACGCAGTGAAGATGATTTTGAAAGCAATAATGAAGTTAAGCTATATGATGCTAGTTACAAACTTTTGCTTCAAGGGTGATTGATATCAGATACTGGAAGATTCAGTACTTGCCAGAGTTAAGCACTGTCAAGCACCCTGTAGTACCTGTTTAAAACATTGAGGCATTAAAGAATCAGCATAATAAATGAAAAACTTCTGAACATTTATCTTCCTGCAACAGTATGCAGAAGTGAGTGTCCAGCCAGTATTCTGAAGCAGAAGTGTCTACTCATCTCCTGCTTAAATACCTTTCCAACTAGATACAGCAAAGGCAGAAGCAGGTCATTTGTTTCCCAAGGAAGGATCCCACCTGCCAAGAAAAGGGTTTAGTCGCAAGGACTTCAAGGGTAGTACAAAGCTGATTCCCTTCTTTGGAAGTGATGAATGGAGCACCAGGGAAACAAACACCCATTGCTGCTTGTGCTTCTAACAGCCCTAACCATCCCTCCTTGACAGGAGCCGGTACAACCCACACCCAGACACAGAGAAATACTTAACATTTTTCTTACAGCATAAGGCACTTGTCCTTGTCAATCTCCTACCAAGGGAGATTTTTTTTTTTTTTCCTGGAATCTGGGGAACACTGTTTTTTTTCCTACAGGCACCAAAACAGGGAATACAAAAATTGGTAAAATCATGGCTATATTCCCGGTGAGGGTGAGACCCACTCCTCAGCTGCAGGAGTGTGTCACAGCCATCTCCTTAATTCAGCTAAGATTCCTTGAGCAATACAAGTAAACAAACACATATGTGATTATTGCCATGGGAAAAGGAAAGGAAAAAGGCTGTTATCATCTCCACACAGCTTCTTATCAACACTTCCATTAAAGCACAGTAAACTGCTAGCAATGATAAAATTACCAGTAAGGAATTTTAAATGGATTATTGATGTACTCTTGGGGGGGCGTAGAGAGAAGTTAACCCTACGTGGTAAGAATAAGCGTTGATACCAAGTGAAGAGCATACCATTAAACTATAATGATTTTCCATTTAAAAAACTTGTATTTTCACTGTTCATCGTTAATATGCATCTTTCCAAGCACACATCATGCTTGGTACCTTCAGCATCTTTTTAGATAAATGAAAATTGAGAGTAATCAGCATCTCATAAGTGATCCACAGTATCTCACTACAAGCAGTTCCTGAGTTTTGGTGTTTTGTGGTGGTTGTTCTCTTAGTTGAGTGATTTGCTTTTGTTTTGCTTTATTTTTGTTTTCTAGTGTGTGGTTGTTTTTAACAGAAAAGCAGGAGACTGACTATATCACATCCCCTGCAGACATTCCTGTTACTTTCAGCAGCAAAAATAATCTCATTTCTCCTATATCAAACAGCACATGCAGCTACTTTTTGTCTTTGCAACTGGGCTCCTGTTAAAGTACAAATTAACCATGCATGCTAAATCACCATTTGTCTGAACCTGTAAACACTGGTGGTTTAGTTTGCAAACCTTACATATAATTAGTACATGGTGCTGGTTTGAATCACCAAGCCCCCTGGGTCCATTACTTCACCATTTAGTTTTAGAATAATTTTCCAGATAAGGTACCTTCAAAACATTTTAGTTTTCACTCTAAATAAATCATTGCACTACTTGTTTATCAGAAAGCTGCAGACTGCCACTGGATTATGAGAAAACAGAGGGGCCATATTTAATTCTATTTGATAGAATCCAAATGGCAAGGGGAAAAAAAAAAAGGCATTCTAGACTAGATGCATGTAACTTTTCTTCAAAATTTAAACAGAATAAATAGGGGCACTTTTTTAAATAATTTTCTTGACAAAACACAAATTCTAATGAACAAAGGGAGTGAAATGTATCTAAAGCCCTTAAAACACAGTATGGATACAACACTGACATGCTCAGAATATTTCATTTACAACAGATTTTGCTTTGGCTTTACTGCAGCTAACTGCAGACTTAATCTGTAAGTTATTTTAATTCATGTCTTTTATGAAACTATTAATGAAACTATAACTAAAGTGACTTTTACTGATCAGGATGCCTGAAACTGTCCTACTTGATGTTACGATTTCCCAAGGCCACAAGAAGAAAAGTTCACCCCCTTTTGTGGTTTATTATTTTCCATGTAAAAGAAGCACATCTGAGGTAAAATTCAGACAAACTTGGGGCAATGGGATTCTACATTTTTCATACTATAGCAACACTGTAATGCACCTACTTCAAAGGTCATAATTGAAAATTAAAAAGGTAACACCTTCACCACTTCCCCCTGTTCCTCAAATTACATGTACTTTTTAAAAATAGCTTAATCAATTTCATAAATAGAATGGCTGACTAGTTAGGAAAAAGATAACTAGTGTGCTCAAAAGCACTGCTCCATCTTTCCTCTATAACCAGGCTTCAAAACTGGGGTTAAATACAATGCTGTAAAAAGTAATGGATGGCACAAAACCTGTATACTTGGATACCTAAACAAGCAGTATAAATGGTGATAAACAGTCCATGACTTCATTTGAACCTGAAGTCCAGTGTACTATTATCAATTACAGCATATTCATTTTTATACTAACACTAATCACCACCTGGCTAGCACCAACTTTTTAACACTGGCTGGCTGAATCTGCTTTTCAGGATCAATATGAAATGCTTTCTACAATCCAGCAGGTATTTTGTTCTTTATTGTATATTAGTTCAGGTTTCATAAGTATTCTTTTTAACTACATCCAAATTTCAAGCCAGCTAAGTTCCTGAATTTATGAAAATATCAAAGGGAATCAAAAAATTGGAATAGGTCAAGCGATGTGAATATGCATGGACAAATCACCTGTTCTCTTATTCTTCTGGTAAACGGGAGAAGAGAAACATAAAACATTGCTCAGCATGTATTCAAGTAGCTCCTCTTGACTCAGACAACATTACAGGCTGAATAAACATGCATACAGGCACTAGGCTACTACACACCAAACAATACTATTACTGTTTCATTTAACTCGTCAGGATAAAACCCTTGACTTTTGACCTATGAAGAAATGTATCTTCAAATTGACTTAGCTTAAATTAAAGCTGCTCTTTACCATTTTTCCATATTTAAGTACTAAGCATTTAGTCCTCTACCCCTGTATTTGGATAAAATGCATATATTAACATTACTTACAAAAGCCTTACCAAAATAAATAAGTCAGATCTGGCCCTGAGCTACACATTCACTTTTGACAGAAGAAAAATAAAGTCCATAAAAACCACAAAGGTTCTCATAATGTATTTTCAACAGAGGAAAAATTAAACACTTCCAGAAACGTTTGTGGGAAAAAAAGATATACAAAAGGGCTTACAAATATTTGCATTTTCTTGCTGAATCAAAATAAAAGAAGGGGAAAAGAGAAAGTTAATCAACCAGAAGACAAAACAGTAATAGCTTTCCAAAATAGCCTAGCAAAGTTGTTTAACTCTCAATTTAGGAAGAAAGACTGATTATAAATAACTGATAGCAGAAGCATATTTACCTCAGATTTCCCAAACAAACTTTCTCCACCTTCCATCAGTTCACTTTTTATTTTTTTTTTTTCAAGAAGTCACTCAAACACGGTGAGTGTGAACTGGGCAAATTGCACAACAGCCTCGAATGTGCTTACAGCATGCCTCCATTCATACTTGCTTTCATGTGATTTATGAAATAACTTGTTCAACTAAGTATGGAGAGAATTTTCCTGGAATTAATTCTCCCAAAGCCACATGCTATCTCTGCATCTCAGCGCTGCAAACTTTTACAGTGGATTCAAATGTGATACCCTAACAACTACAAACTAGTCAACTTCGGTATCCCAATTGACTGAAAAAAGTAACACTGAACATGTATCAAAACAAGTACGAATCGTTGTGTAGAGCTTTAAAGATGCTTCAGTTTGAATAGATCAGTGGGCATTGTCTCCGTGAAAAATGCAGAATGAGACTTTAACACATAATTGCTATCATAGCTTTAAAACTGGTACAAAAGAACTCTTGCAGCATGGGAAATACATTTTGCATGCTAAATAAAAACTGACAAGGGATGTATGTGCCCACATTGTCAGCATGGTCCTTGCTGCCAAAAGCCAGTCTGCCATCAAATAGATTACATTCATTTGGCCTTTGGGAACGGTGGCATCTTCGAATTTCAATTTCAAACTATAATTACAAAAAGAAGGGAAAAAAAAAGCGCAACACACAAACATTAAAGCAGCTGGAGGAAGCACACCTTGTATAGAATACTTAATTCAGGGTCGGAACATTTATGTGGTATTTTACTGGAAACCAGCGAACTAGCTAGAGACTGGACCATACAAAATATTATGCCAGCAATGCACAGACCTGTTACCCTCAAAAGCTCAAGTATTTAAATGGGAATGAGGGCAATCACTGTGCAAGTCAGGGCGTAAGCTGAAACATCAAACTTCAGCCACAAATACACTTAATGAAAAACAGCCATGCATAAAGGGAAAATATTTCTGCAAAAAAAAGATGTCTTTTCTATTTCTGCTATTCAAATGTGGGAATCCTCTTTGGGGCAGAGTCAAGTTTCCTCCGGTTTAGTTTTTAATTTCAAACTATTTTCTCTTTACATTCATGTTAAAAACGTAGCATAAATTTTAGAGTACAAGCCCTGTGAATGCTGTATCACCACTTCTCTACGCACCCAAGTTTTTAATTCTCTTGCATCACAACTAAAAGCTTTTCCCTTAGTATAAAAAATGCTACAAAAATAGCTGACCTGTGGTTTTGCTACTTTTAATGAAAAAATGGAAAAAGTTACCAAAGCACAGTAATTTGTTGCTCAGATACCAGTACTTAGGTATTGATATGCGAATACGCAATTCACAAGGAATCAAAATATTAATATAGACATCTACAATAGAGCTTAAAGTGGCAAACCACCTAACAACAAAAGGTATTCTACTGAGAGTTCAGATTGCATTAAAAAGGAAAAACCCATTTAGTACTGGTATTTTTCAATTGCTTAACTTAATACATGGCCTACACCACTCTTCACAGCATCCTACAGTATTTACTTTGCCCGCTATCAAATGATCAAATCTCACCAGTTTCCAAATAGCATTGACGTTACCTTTTTGCTCTTACACACTAATGACCACCTGGCTCTTTTTCTCATGCTACCCATTTTAAAAGGAGCAACTCAGCTGTTTTGTATTTCTGTTGCTGGCTTTCAAAACGCTGTCTTCTGCTGATACTCATTAAGCACAGATGCACTGCAGCCTCAGTCCTCTGAACTTCCCAGCATAAGGCAGCCAGACTGAAAGCAAAGGTGCAGGTCACTGAAGGACCCCACTTAGCAACAGCTAGACATGCCTGCCCTGTCCTTGGTGAAGGAGCAGGTGCTCAGAGTGGGATGCCACCAGAAATGAGCTCCCACCAGAACTCATATCCACACCTCCTTGTCCTGACTGTAGGACGTGGTACCACAAACTGCAAATGCACATGAATAACCACGTTCCTCTTCCACTCTCTACTCCATCCCTGAACCAAGGACAGGCGGATTGATAACAAGCTTGATAATGCAACACTACCACTGCTTTTTAACCATACCTTTTCAATCTCACATTTTCGTGTTCGAAACTTGGATATCAAATTAAATAAATACTACACATGCAAGTACTCTAAAAATACTAACATTTTCATGTATCATTTTATGCATTGGTTGGTTATTTTGCCACTGCTAAGTACCTGAACATGCTTTTTTGGACAATTAAAACTGTGTTAGGAATATATACACACAAGTACTTTCCATATAAAAAGTATTTTTATATTTTCTTTCATTTCATTGACAAAAAAATACACTTTACAGAGAAAGTTTTAATTCTAATTATGTAATTTTAGGTCACTGAGAAAATATTATTACTTTATAATTAAATAAACCAAGACTATCTCACATACTATTTTATTTTAAAAAAATAAAATAAACTGAAAAAAAAGTAACCCATTAACCATTATCAGTGTTG